>PVKU01004137.1:0-155593 GCA_004027475.1 Anoura caudifer
CAGGGGGAGGGCAAGAATAGTGTGGGAAAAGTAGAAGCTAAAGAACTTATGACACATGGACATGAACAAAATGGGGAATGTGGGTGGGAGGGGGTGTGCAGGGTGGAGGGGAGTAATGGGGGAGAAATGGGACAACTGTAATAGCATAATCAATAAAATATAATTTAAAAAAAAGAAACCACAACAATGAATCTAGTTGACATCCAAAACCATAGATAGCTATTGTGAGGACTTTCAGATTTACTCTCTTAGCAACTTTTGGGCATGAAATAAAGTGTTACTTACTATTCATGCCATGCTGTACATCACATTTCCATTGACCTCCTTGACCCATTTCACCCACCCACCCCTGCCCCACTTCTAGCAACCACCAATCTGTTCTCAGTATTTTTGAGCTTGGTTGGTTGGTTATTTGGTTGGTTTTAAGATTTCACATATAAGTGAGATCATACAGAATTTGTTTTTCTCTATTTGGCTTATTTCAATTAGCATAATGCCCTCAGATGAATCCATGTTTTTGCCAATGGCAAGATTTCATTCTTTTTCACAGCTGAATAACATTCCTATATATGTATACCACATCCTCTCTATCCATTCATCCATGACGAACACTTAGGAAGTTTCCATATCTTGGCTATTGTAAATAATGCTTCAATGGACATAGGAGTGCATATATCTTCTTAAGTTACTGTCTTCATTATCTTCAGATAATACCCAGAAGTAGAGTTCTATTTTTAATTCTTTGAGGAACCTCCATACTGTTTTCCATAGTAACTGCACCAATTTACATTCCCACCTACAGTGCACAAGAGTTCTCTTTCCTTCACATTCTCACCAACACTTGTTATTTCTTGTCTTTTTGATAACAGCCATTTTAACAAGTGTGAGGTGATATCTCAATGTGGTTTTCATTGCATTTCTCAGATGATTAGGGATGTTGAGCATCTTTATATGCACCTGTTGACCATTTGTATGTCTTCCTTGGAAAAATATTTATTCAGATCCTCTGCTCATTTTCAATTGGATTGCTTGGTTTTTTGCTATTGAGTTGTATGAGATCTTTATATATTTTGGATATTAATCCCACATCAGATACATGATTTTCTCTGATTCAGTAGATTGCCTTTTCATGTTTTTGCAGTACAGAAGCTTTTTAGTTTGATGTAGTCCCACTTGTTTATTTTTGTTTTTATCACTGTTGCTTTTGATGTCAAATCCAAAAACCTCATCACCAAGACCATGTCAAGGAAATTACCACCTAAGTTTTCTTCTAGAAGTTCTGTGATTTCAGGTCTTACATTCAAGTCTTTAATTCATTTTGAGTTCATTTTTGTGCATTATATAAGATAGTGGTCCAGCTTCATTCTTTTGCACATTGCTGTCCAGTTTTCCCAACACCATTTATTGAAGAGACTGTCCTTTGCTCATTGTATATTCTTGGCTTCTTTGTCATAAATTAATTGATCATATACTTGTGGGTTTATTTCTGGGCTCTCTATTCCACTCCACTGATCTATGTGTCTGTTTTTATAACAAAATATTTGCATTTTTTACTTTGAAAGCAAAGAAACATCTAGAATTACTTCCAAAGGTTTAAGTTTTATCTTTTTTCCCCTTAGATATTCACACGATCAAAGGGCCAGAAAAAATATGTATACAATGTGTATATATATTTTTTATTTTTCTGGCCCTTTGAAGATTGGTGAATCTTCATCTATATAAAATGGGCCCTTCATATATGTTGTTTAACTATTCCCTTCACCTTCTTTCAGTCAGTCCCTGCCTCCCCTCCACTGCCTCTATTATTTATTCCAGTGACTCACACCAAGCCAGAGACCAGGGTATAATCCTTGACTCTTTGCCATCCCCCAGCCTCACACCCAGTCAATAAACAATCAAGGCCTACTGAGTCTGTCTGAGATGGACCTTAAATTTGCCATTTAATTCTCTCCATTTTCACTGTCACTTCCCTAAACCAAATCATCTCCCTACTGCTAACACTTTTACCTTCAAATCTAGATTTTTATATTAAAACCAGGGTGATGTTTCCAAGATACAATCATGTCACCCTATCCCTGAAAGTCTGCAATAGTTTCACACCGCTATCAGGATAAAGTCTGAGCTGCTCAACATTGTTTACAGGCAATCTAGTCTTCTACTCTGTCATCCATATGACTGTGTTCCAGCCAAATTATGCTTATTTTAATTCTTCCAATAAACCAGGATCACTCTTACTCTAGACATTTCCACATGATGTTCCCTCCACCCAATATATGACTAGTAGATATTATCAGTGTTATCATGCTATCAGTATTTCTTGACTAAACTACAAATCCCTAAATCTCAGTTTAGCTGTCCCATGCTCTCTAAATCTGGATTAAATCTGCTGCCACAGCACACTACTTACCCATTTATCACAATCTTTTATAGCTGCTTATTTACTTGTTTCTATTCCCCTTTTTGATTATAAGCACTATGAGGGTTAAAACTCTACCTAGTATATCTCCAATGCTTCAAACATTACCTGGTGCAAAGTGGCCACTAGATAAATAATGGTTAAATGGCCCTAGCCAGTATGGCTCAGTTAGTTTGGCATCATCCTGCAAACTGAAAGGTTGCCAGTTAATTCAAGGTCAAGGCACATGCCTAAGGTTGCAGGTTCAGTCCCTGGTCAGGGTGCTTGCAAAAGGCAGTCAGTCTATGCTTCTGTCTCATATCGATGTTTTTCCCCTCTCTCGCTCCCTCCCCCTCTCTCTAAAAATAAGAATAATAAAATTAAAAAATAAAAATAATTTTTAAATGATGAACAAATTTCATAATGAACTTTCATTCCCTTGCTTTCTTTCTCTCCTCTCAAACAAATCAGAACAAGTAAATCATCCTTCCCTCCACATAAGCCATTGCTTACAAAGGGTCAATTAATTATAATTAGTTACATATGACAGCTAAGGAAAATTCTACCTGAGGCTTTGCTTTTTCCTTCATTTCTCTCTCCTCTTACACATAAAATTTTCAAACTGGAAGTTTAAACAGGCTTAAGAAAGACTAGGCATGTGGATGTCTTTTCTTTTGATCTGCCTGATGCCCAGACTGTGTTCCCAAACTATTTACAAACTTGGTAGTATATGTACATGGTATAAAAAGAACCTAAGACAACATTTTATATGAACCAGAAATCAAAGCATTAATTAAACCTGAGCACACCTGACTCTGAACTGTCAAGTCAAAGATTTATGTAAACTTGTTAAGGCTCTCTGACCTCCTGTAGGATTTATTTTTCCTTTAAATAAGCACTTCCTCTTTGTAATGCAGTATTTTTTTTTTTAAAAAAAGAAGTTTATTTCAGTGACTAACCTGCTGGCATAAACAGATATGCAGTTCAATTCCTTTATTGCCTGGTTTTTACCCACTGCTTGTCAAATATTTAATGTAAGGTTTCAGGTGAAAATAAGCAGGTCCAACTATAAGGCCTAGAATTTCTTTTTCTAAACTTGTTAATGAGGTGATCTAAAAGATATCCCTGCATTCAAATCCATGCTTATTAAAATGCTCTTAACTTAAGAGCATTTTAACGTAGTTATTCACAGATCTACTCACTGTTTAGAAGGTATCAGCTACATTAGAGTGGTTTATCACAAGCAGGATTTGTTAAGTTACAATACGTGCATGTGTAGTCCTTTCAGATAAAGTTTTTTAATCAAAGAAATACATTCTAATTTTGAGATTCCAGTACTAATGTCTTCACAGAAAGAGGTTTCTGTGAGGCTAACACATTCAAGTCAGTTACCTTGGACAGCTTCATGCCCAGAACTGTGATCATCACCAGGCCAGCACAACAGACCACAGCACTGGAGCTGGAGAGGCCAGATCTTGGTGGGATGGTCCCATCCACCAAGCAATTCATTCCAGGCAGGTTACTAAGACCAAAGTGTTCCTAAGAATAGAAGAAAAGACAGCACTAGTAACTTTGGTTTTGGAATCAAGGAGCAGCAAAGCGTTCTCTTATCCCCCAGGGAGCAACAGTCTATCAATGGCCTCATTATGCTCTTTATAGAAACCACTTGTGCAATTCAATTCAGTTTACTCCATGACATTTTATGTAAGAATATGGTAACATGAAGATTACTTTTTATTTTGTTCAACAAAAAGCTACTGATTCATTTCCTAAAATTGCCTTGAATTATCTTTTTTTAACATGAATTGATTTCAACGGATATGGAAAAATATTAAAGTTATAATTAAATTTCTCAAGTAGCAAGAAAAGAAATACACAATTATTAGCAAGACAGGTTAAGTCACTATGTAGCACATCCCAATACTCTGATTATAAGTCTAACACCAAGAAGTGGCTTATTCCTATGGAGTGTCTTTCTTCAGACAGTCCTCTAAAGAAAAAGAGCAGCAAACTTTCTCATGGAAAAACCTAGGCACCGAAAAATCAAGAGACTTTCCCCAAGATCGTATGTAGGGAGGTAGGGATAGAACCCAGGTCTCCGATTTCTGGTTGAGAACTTCTGCACTGCAATCAGAAACCTGGGCCAGCACACTGTCACTGTAATTTAATGTAAGTCAGCTATATGAGGAAATCCAGATTTTTTACGAGAGTTTATACATACAATTTAGCCATATGGTAGCTTTCAAGACAGCCAAATTAGAATTCAGCCACAAATAAGAATGCAGACTCTAAACAAAGCAGGGAAACTCTACTTCCCTAAAGAGGAAAGCCCAAAGAAACGATCAGACTCTGATCTAGATGGAGAGCTCTAGGACGCCTAAATAAATATGTAGGATGACATTTAGGACGATCACATCATATAACCTTTGTGGTTTAAGATTAAAAATAAATTCAAGGCCACTTCCTCATCAAGTACCATTGTGTTTGCAAATTACTCAAACGGCTTAAGACCAAAGTACAAAATATAGTAATATTACATAATTATGCATTTCATCATACGTATTATTCTAGGGAGGAATTTCAATAAACCAGTTAGAATAATCAAAGTAACAACAAAACTCTACAAATAAAAGACTAGGTTTCTCCCTTAATTTTCTTTTTGTCTTTTTTTCCTAAACTGGCAAAATTCATGCACCACAAAAGAAGAGATTCATTGGATGTACTTCTCTTCTTGATTTTAAATCATCGAAAAATTTTCTTTCCAGAAATAGAAACAAGTTATAAATTGAGAAACTGCTGCTCCCATTGCCATTTCATAAAGAACATCAAGAAAGCTTGTTTAAAAAAAAAAAAAGGAAAAAGAAAAAAATCCTGTCGAATGCTATACATTTAGCAATAAACTGGTTCACATGGTGTTGCGGATGTGAATCATACTTAAACTTATCACACAATGTTTAAATCAAAATGTACAACAGATTCAAAAATGCAAATGGGTTTTGCCAAATTCTGTAATAGCGCTATCCCAAAAGGATAACATGTTCAATTTAGTATAAACAGATTATCCTCTGGAACTTTCTAGTATCTGAATTTGAAGTTTTCTGAACAGGCTAATTTCACATTACTTTTCTGCCAAAAATTCATTGTACAAACCTCCTTTTGCATATAAGTTATCAAACCAAAAAGGAAGGCGTTAAGTCCTGAAATTCTTAAAAGTAATACAAGGCAACATGCATTACTTAGGTCACTTTGCCCATATGCTCCAAAAGGCATGTTGCTCTAAGGAAGATCCAATTGCATTTGCCAGGTAAATGCTTCCAAATACTGTAATTCTCATTAATGCATATGACAATCCAAATCATTTGAGGATTTGAAACCTGCCAATAACTTTTCCCATAAGTTATTACCATGTGTCTGGGGGAATGAAGAAAGGAAGAACAACGAACAAAGGAGAGAAAGAAGGAAGGGAAGGAGGGAGGTACTCACTCCAAGACCAGAATCACCATAATTACAGTGCAAGACTACACAACAAAAATAAATGTGAGGCATTTCCTTTACAGCTAGGCCACTGAGTCCTAGGCTACTCAAGACAAAGTTTCAGATAGGACTGCCATGCAGTAAAGAGCACAAGCTCTTTAAAACATGGATTTTAATCAACAAATCAAATTGATTTTTAAATTAGGAGAGTGAAAATATTTTATTTTCTTGTTCTTGTACATGACATTAGAGATATTCAAGATAATTATTCAAAGTTTCTAGGAAAATACTTATTCTAATAAATTTCACTACATCTTTTTTTAACCCCATCTGAAGTAGTATTATTAGCATTAACAATATTAGTTACAATTTATTGAATGACTAGTGCATCACGCATTGTTTAATCCTTGCTACAAGTCTTTGTCAGGATAGATGTGACACCATTTTTTAGATAACAAGTCTGAGACTTAAGAGGTTAAATTAATACAGCTGGGTACAACCCAGATTTGAACCCTCGGCTGTTCTACTGTAAGTTCTATTACAGTACATACCTCTATATCCATATAACAAAATGTGAATAATATTACTAGAATGTATCCTTCAAAAGAAAATTTGAACAAAAATTTATAAACCAGAAAGATATCAGATACACCTGCTTTATGAACAGCCACTACTGCTGCCTGTGAAGACCACCCAGAAAAGCTCACATCTACCCATCCCTTGAAGTATATAAACTAGCAAAATAAAACAGAAGCAGCAGTTAGTATTGAGAGGAAACAAAAATGATAAGAGTAGATAAAATAAATCTTGATATAAGAGATATTATACACAAATGCTAGTAGATGCCTTATAAAGCAATTTACCTGAATTCCTTTAAATCCACATAGAAAGTAGTTGTGCCACAGAGGCTTAGTTTTGTCGATCTGAATGTCATTAGCACTAGTACTGAAGTCCCTGCAAAAAACAATAGGCACTGTAAATTTGAGTCTGGAGGCCTTGGTGCTGCAGAATCGATGGCTGACTGCTGCCACCTTGTGCCAAGGCAGTGAAACTGAAATCTCACTTACCATTTACTTTCAATACACGCACTTCACAGTCTACCCCAAAACACCACACACCTCCAGCTGCTACAAGTTAAGAGAAGAAGTTATGGTGACCTTAATAACTACGCTACTTCCAACTGACCCTTATTTCCTGAAACGGAGGAACTGACATGTTTTAGCTTAATCTACACTGCTGTTTATTTCAGGATGGTCCTGGTTAAGCTAGTGTAAACCTCATCCTGTGGTCTGCTGTTCAGCACACCTCTGAATGGAACACTTGCTCAAAGCCTTCTTTCCTCACACTCTCTGCCAGCCATCCAATTTTACCATATCCACAGTTTAAGGGAAGGGAGGAAGTAAATAAAACCAACAATGAATCTAATGGATCATAACTCACTTAAAAAAGTGAGTTAATTTTTTACTTTCCCCCTGCATGGCTAAAGAAAACAGTATTAAAATAAAAAGAGAACCAACTGTATGGAAAACATATCTGCCAATGATACCTCAGACAAGGGTTTAATCTCCAAATTATATAAAGAGCTTACACAACTTCACTCTAAGAAGACAAGCAACCAAATTAAAAAATGGGCAAGTGACTTGAACAGACACTTCTCCAAGGAGGACATACAGAGGATCCAGAGACACATGAAAAGATGCTCAGTATCGCTAGCTATCAGAGAGATACAAATTAAAACCACAATGAGATACCACTTCATACCAGTCAGAATGGCCATCATAAACAAAGCAACAAACAACAAGTGTTGGAGAGGTTGTGGAGAAAAGGGGACCCTAGTGCACTGTTGGTAGGATTGCAGACTGGTACAACCACTATGGAAAACAGTATGGAAATTTCTAAGAAAACTAAAAATGGATCTACCTTTTGACCCACAATTCCACTGCTGGGATTATATCCTAAGAACCCTGAAACACCAATCCAAAAGAACCTATGCACCCCAATGTTCATAGCAGCACAATTTACAATAGCCAAGTGTTGGAAGCAACCTAGATGCCCATCAGTAAATGAATGGATAAAAAAACTATGGTACATCTACACAATGGAATTTTATGCAGCAGAAAGAAAGAAGGAGCTCCTACCCTTTGTGACAGCATGGATGGAACTGGAGAGCATTATGCTAAGCAAAACAAGCCAGGCAGTGAAAGACAAATACCATATGATCTCACCTTTAACAGGAACCTAATCAACAAAACAAGCAAAACATAACCAAAGACACTGAAATTGAGAACAGGCTGACAGTCACCAGAGGGGAAAGGGGAGGGAATTTCAAGGGAAAAGGGGAAGGGTTTAGAGCAACAAGTATAAAGGACACATGGACAAAAACTAGTGGGGGTGGAAATGGGAGGGGAGTGGGGAGGGCTGGGGCAGTGGGCTAGGATGGGAGTAAAAGACAGAAAACTGTACAAGAACAACAATTAAAATAAAATTTTAAAAAATAAAATAAGGTGCTATGAATCTATATCGATATAAATGAACAAATGAATAAATAGCTAAATGAAGGAGAAGGGAAAAACTCTTCCTCAGAGTGAAATGCCAACTAATAAGTGTAGAAAAATGAAGGAAATAAAAAAAATCATTATTTGACAAACTCCACGATAACTGTTTCAGGAAAGAATCATCAATGGATGCTAAAGTTACTGAGTAAAAATTTGATGAGATAAAAGATATTTGCATCCACTCCAGGTATTTCTGCACCAGACACTTCCTGCAAGGAGAAGACACTGGAACTCTGTGGTGGTGGAGAGCTCCAGCAGGAAGCGCCCCCCACCAGATCATCAAAACCAACACTAGTAAACGCACACCATGTGCCTCCTCGATATGATGCATGAGGATGCATCAGTTAACGTGCAGAAATTCTTTGTACTGTTTTTTCACTTCTTTGTAAGTCAAAAATTATTTCAAAAATTAAAAATAGATAGGCTTCTAACTCAGCCAAAAGACAAAATACGTGAAATGGAAGGGGGTAGAGATCAATTTAAAGTGAGGAAATAAACAACATTCTTCATATTGACTGAGTGCTCTTCACATCATTTACTAAATACCTACTATATGCCAGTCACTGCAGTAGGGACCCTGCATGCATTTTCTTCACTTGGTAACGTGAACACCTCACCTCCTAAGGAAAATGTTTAAAGACCACTCAAGTGAGCAAGGTATTCAGAGGAATAGAAAGGAAAAAGGAAAGGGTTTATCTTTTAAGTATCTGTAATCTAGCAGAGACAACATGAACACAAGTCACAATCACGTACCCTGTCATGTGATGAGATATGGGTGGGATAGGAGGCAAGAAGGCATCATTTCTACAGTCAGCATAATGGACTGAGGAGAAGGGGTCTTCCTGGAGGTTGGGAGGTGTAGTGACTCCAAGGGCACAGTCTGTCCAGATCGTAAGCACTTATTGCCACCCACGGAAGTTAAAAGATATTGGGAGAGTGATTTCAGCATCATCGTAGAGTGAGATGCTCCCTCTGTCTCTCCCCTTCAATCTACAACAGGGGGGACATCCATTAACTCAAGAAAGATTCCTCTGCTCAAGACACCAGGGTGCCTGAGAGACCCACACACCTATGCATCCGGAGGTGGGGCAGTGGAATGCACATGGCCGGGGAACTCGCGGGACAGCAGGAATGGGGCTCCTTACTGACCCCGGATCCCCAGGGGGGCCGTATCTAAGCCTACAGCCCTAGCAAGCGCAGCTGCAGCCATGGAAACCAGGCCCCAATTCAGGCCCCTTTCGTGGCCCGGGGTTGGCTCGGAGTGAGGAAGAAAAAAAGACCAGCAGTGCTACCAGCACCCAGAACTCAGTCTCCTTGCCCTGGACGCAGTGGCGCTGCATCCCTGGAGGGCTCGAGTCTCTGACCTCCTGGGCACACAAACATAAATGGCCACAGGGAATCAGGCAGCAGTGGCGCCGGGCTCTAGACCCATCATCCCCAATCCCTGCTATCCTCCCCCAGCAAGGTATGGCCTGAGACCCGGACAATCCCAGAAGCAATGCGGGCACATGCCGTCCCTGTGACCCTGGCAGCGATGCCCACGACCACAGCAAAACCGGCGACTAGATTGACACTGGGAGCAGCAAGGCACAAGTCGCAGTGCAGAGGGCACCTGCAACCCCTCTGGCAGAGGCAGTGGGAGGTGGGAAACGCTGGCTCTCAGACTCAGTCAGCTCCAGTAAGACACCAAAATTTGTACTACAGCACCACCTCCTGGCGGAGAAAGGGCCTCTGATTACCAACCTGCAGAACTGTTAAAATCAAAGCTGTACCTAAATAAGAAAAGGGTTCCATACTTCAAATGTATGGGGAGAGGAACCACCACCCCTCAAGCTCGAAGAATCATCACGTTAACAAGGTATCACGAAAAGAAAATGACAGTTTTATTCCTTAGCTCCTTGAATTGCCTTTCTGAATTTCCTTGCCTCTCACTGAGTTTCTTCTTAACATCTATTGTTGAATTCTCCATCATTTAGATCACAATATTCCATGACTTTGAGTTTGGTTTCTGGAAAAGATACTTGGTATGATTTCAATCTTCTTAGGTTTATTCACATTGTTTTGTGAACCAACATATGGTCTATCCTTGAAAATGTCCCATGGACCCTTAAAGAGAATGTGTATTCTGTTGCTTTTAGGTGGAATGTTCTATATATGTCTATTAAGTGTATGTGGTCTACCATGTCATGTAAGGCCAATATTTGCTTGTTGACTTTGGAGGATCTACCCAATGGTGTAAGTGGGGTGTAAAGTCTCCTACTATTAGTGTGGTGCTATCAATTTCTCCCTTTAAGTCTGTTAGTAGTTTATATATTTCGGTGCTCCTGAGTTGGGCACATATATAAATAAATGTTACGTCTTTTTGATGTACCCTTTATTTTTACATAATGTCCATCTTTATCTCTTGTTACCCTTTTTAGCTTGAAGTCTATTTTGTCCTAAGTATGGCTATGCCTGCTTTCTTCTGAATGGTATTTGCTTAGAGTATCATCTGCCATCCTTGTCTTACCTCTCTGCCTAGCCTTTTCCTATGGTTCAAAAACAGGCACTTGCTTTTCCACCAACCTTTGTTCCTGCACTACATCACCCATCTGCTTTCTCCATTCTTACACTCATGTTGACAAATGCTAAGAAAAAGTCCTCAGAATGAGCAGACATGACTTACATTCCACTTACACATTTTATTCATTCTTTCACCTGTTTTTCCAACAAACATGTGCCCAGTATCCACCCTGTTTGTATCAGGCACTAGGCTACATGAGTATAAGAACAATATTATCACAAAATAGAGAAAAAAACACATATACCTTCAAAACAACAAAATATTTCTGAGAGAATTTGAAGACCTAAATAAATGGAGAGATACATTGTGTCCATGAATTGGAAGACTAAATACTGTTAAGATGTCAATTCTTCTCAAATTGATCTATATATTCAGTGTACCCCAATAAAAATCCCAGCATGCTTTTTCATAGAAATTGAATAACTGATTCTAA
Source organism: Anoura caudifer (assembly GCA_004027475.1). Classification (NCBI taxonomy): domain Eukaryota; kingdom Metazoa; phylum Chordata; class Mammalia; order Chiroptera; family Phyllostomidae; genus Anoura; species Anoura caudifer. The sequence goes on from PVKU01004137.1 coordinate 11,421, forward strand.
AATTAATGAGAAAGTGAAAAAGATCTAGAATGGCCAAAACAAATTCTTAAGAGACAAACAATACTAGAGGATTTACACTACCTGAGTTCAGGGCTTCTTACAAAGCTACAATGTCATATAGTATGGTATTGACATAAAGATAAATACATCAATGGAACAGAATAGAGTCTAGAAATAGATCCATGCAAATATTATCAATTGCTTTCAACAAAGGTGTCACAATAATGCAATGGGGAAAAAATAATCTTTCCAATAAATGGTTGGAAACAATTGGATGGCCATATGCAAACACATAAACCTCAGCCCTTATGCCACATACAAAAATTAACTCAGAATGAATCATTTACCTAAATGTAAGGACTAAAATTACAAAATTGCTAGAAGAAGTCATTGGGAAAAAAAGCTTAGTAACCTTACATTTGGCAAAGGTTACTTAAACATTTACAGTCAAAAATTACAAACTTTGAAAGAAAAAAATCAGTAATTATAACTTCATCAAAATTAAAAACTATGCTTCTTCAAACAACACAGTAAAGAAAATGAAAACTCAAGCCACAGACTAGGTGAAATACTTTGCAAAACATACATCTAACAAAGGACTTGTATCTATAATATGTAAGAAACTCTTACAGGTCAATCATAGAAGATGAAAAACCTACTTAGAAATGGGCAAATGATTTGGACAGACCTTTAAACAAAGAAGATATACAGATGACAAATAAATATATGAAAAGGTGTTCAACATCATTAGAGAAATTAAAAACCATAATGCACTACTACTACACATTTATGATAGTAAATAAAATTTTAAAAGACATGTTAGCAAAGATGTGGATCAGCTGGAACTCTCATACACTGATGGTGGGAATGTAAATGTTACAACCACTTTAGAAAATAGTTAGGCAAATTCTTTGAAAAGGTAAACCAGGCAGTCCACTCCTAGGTATTTACCCAAGAAAAATGAAAAACATGTCCACACTTAGATTTGTATACAAATATTCTTAGCAGCACTATTCATAATAGCCAATAACTAGAAATGATCAAAATGTCCATCAATGGTGAATACATAAACAAATTACGGCATCTGCATGTAGTGAGTATTACACAACATGTGAAGCATTCTGAGAGGCATGCTGCATACTTCCTAGGGTCCTGTGGAATAAAACTGCTTATCTGCACCTGACTTGACAATTCCCCTCTGCTTCCCTCACTCATTCCCCATGCTCTTTCACTACCGCTCCTGGAAGCCTTTCCCAAATACTCCACCTTCATTGAAGTCTGTCTCAGGCTCTGCTTTTGAGAAAAAATAAAACTGAAACCACATATTTATTATCATGGGAATTGTTAAGTGAATTTGAATGAATCAATATGACAAATTATTAATATTATGCACCCAATTTTAAATGTCTGAAAGCAATGGCAAAATTGTGTTTGACATAATGAATGTGAGGTTTTCTGTAAAGGGTCCAAAATGCACATAAGATATATTCTTAATTATGTAAAATAAATAGAAAATAAAAGGATCTGATACAATAATTCCCATACAAAAGTAAGGAATTTCTATATCTTGCATAACCTTGTATAATGCCTTATCAAAGGCACACATAAAATAATTGCAAAACAAACATTACTGCAGGCAAACTTGTCCCACGAACAATATGCCAAAAATATAATATGCCAGTTATATGCCAAAATCTTTTTGTAATTAGCAAGTCACATCCATCATAATATATTATTAGCAAGTAGGTCTTATCTCACAAATGAAAAGAGTTCAATATTAGAAAATTCATCACTATAATTCATAATATTTTTTAATAAACTGATCTTCAATATTGAGTAGATATTTTAAAAAGTTGATACCCATTAACTATGTTTTAATCTTAACAAACTAAGAATTAGAAACAACAACAAAAAGTATATCCTTAATTTAACAAAGCATAGGTAATACAAACTGATGTCTATTATGTACCAGATTCTGTTTGACACTGCGGCTGCAGCATTGAAGAGGAGAGGCAACAGTACCTTAAGTCTCAGAGCTTGTAATCTACTTAAAGTAATGTCAAAAACATGACAAATCTTCAGTAAATATTCCTTAAATGAATGAGCAAATTAATAAAATAAACAAGTATTAAGCAGTAGCCTTGGGTTCTTTCACAACTCAGATACAAATTTTCAATTAATTTAATAACATTATAAATTTGATATCTCCTAAAGAGTTCATTTGGGTACAAATACAAACACTCACATAACAGCAATCCTAAATACTCACGGGTATAAGGGATTTGTATTGGACAGCTGGAGAGTGTTTGTTTTCACAGGTTCCACAGCTACTAATATATCTTGTTCTACAGCCATAGGAAGAACAGAATATCCACAGTAATCTATATGTTCTCCTAGAAGAAAGAGAAAGCATTTCTTATCATTGGAAACAGATGATACAAGAGAAACACAAGTTGATCCATAGGAAAAACTTGAAGCTAGGTTTTAACAGAAAACAAAAATACCACAGGCAGTAAGTGATTCAGTTTTCTTTTTCTCCCAGCCATCTGAGCCAGGAACTTCTGCTAGCATAAGTATATTAGTTATTAGTTTCTATTAATTTTAAATTTCTTCACAAGATTTTTTATCTACTTTCTAATTCATAATGAACATCTTCAAATATTTGTTATGTGACTAGTTATATGAAGCATCAAGAAAAGCAGTATCTCCTTTCTGTTGTTCTTTTGTATTAACTTTTAAAATATGAATGATTGAAGCCTTTAGTGCACTCTTCCTTATATTAGCATGAGTCCACTCTATTCCTCACTAGAGAATGAGCTCACTAAGGTGAGGACTTTGCTTTACTTTTCTTGCATTCTAACCAAATGCCTAACAAATTATACTGGCACTAATAAGTTGTGTTAAGTATGCTACGCATAGCTAGGATTTAAAAAAAGAAGTTAGAAAAAGTATATTTAATTTGTACTACTTTATACATAGTCAGCAAATATAGGAAGCAAACTACCCTTTTCATTATAATTCCTCCTTGAAATACAAGGAAGAATTCTACCATACCATAATGTCTTCAAATTACTATTTAAATTCAAGGTTGTTATTCGTAAGATTTAAATACAAAATCACAATTCAAGAAAGATGGGCTAAGCAAGCTCAATTATATTTCCACATGCAAGGTTTTTATATCTGTTCCTATGGCAGGTATTCACCAACTGAAAAATATAAAGTGAATGGAAGGCAATTCAACTGCATAATTATATTTTTAAACAAATATTTTAGATATTATTATAGGTAACAATCCTTTTGTTTCTACATTGATGTGTCCTTCAAAATAATAAAATAGGCTTCCAGCCAAGATGGCCGCATAGTTAAATGAGGTACTTGCACTCTCCCACAACTACATCAAAATTATAGCTAAGCTACAGAACAACCATCATTCAGAACCACCTGAAATCTAGCTGAATCGAAGTCCTCCAATTAAGGATATAAATAAGAAGCCACACTGAGACTGGTAGGAGGGGAGGAAATACAGGCTGTGTTTATACTAACGTGTGGCAGATAAAAATTGGGAGATAACTCAGCTGCAAACATTTCTCTTGAGGAATAAGGGGTCCCGTCCCCAAATCAGGCCTCCCAGCCCAGGTTTCTAGTGCTAGGAAGACAAGTCCCCACCACTTCTGGCTGTAAAAACCAACGGGGATTGTGGCTGAGAGAGAGAGGGCTTCAGGAGTCCTAGGCAGATTCGCATAAAGGGTACACACATGGATGTACCTGGACTCATTTGCCCTGAGTTCCAGTTCTTGGGCAGCAGCTTAAAAGACACCAGGGACATACCAGAAGGAACTGAAGTATCTGGCATCAGGGCCAGAGCTGGGGGGTCAGCTTTCTCCCATACAGAAGTGCGGGCAGAGACCATTGTTCCTTTTCAAACTCTTTCTCCCACAGAGCTAGCAGAATAGCAACATATTTAAGTCTCTATCAACCTGGCTATCACCGTTCACCCAGCCCTGATGATTCCCTGAGACCCCGCCCCATCAACCTGTGGGTCCAAAAAAGTTGCTTCTACTGGTTTTTCCATAGCAATGGCCTGGCTAGGTTCATGCTTCAGACATTCCTAAAATCTCTCAGATAAGGAGCTCCTGGCCTCATTGTGCCTCATACCACTTGCCAAGTGGCCCCAGACCTGGCAGTAGCAGCAACTGGCCTTGGTTCTCAGCTTGGCTTCTCTTGGCACCTCTAAGCCCAGCACAAGTAGCAGCCATCTGCAGATCACTTTGTAGCTCATGCCAGCTTGCCTCGGGCAGAACATATGTGGTGGCTGACCTTGGCCTGCACGTCCTAGGAGGCCCCAGAGCCAGTGGACTCTGTGAACTGCTTCAGACCATGTGAAAGCACTACACAATCACCTGCACAAGCAACTCACTCATGGGGCAGGCTCAGCAGGCACCAGAGCCCCACTGGAGTAATTCTTGTTCCATGAGGTGGGCCCCTATACAGCTGATCCTCCACAGTGGTCATAGCCAGTTCTTGTAGCAAATCAGCCTGGTGGTAAATCCCTCTCATTGACGTGCCAACGGCAATCAAGGATCAGCTACAACAGGAGGGTGTACACAGCCCACACAGGGGGAGGGGTGCACCTGAAATGCCTAACTCAGATGAACAGGGAGGTTGTGACACTGGACCCTACAAGATACCTACTACATTAGTCCATTCTACCAAGCCCAGGAGATGTAGCAACTCTACCTAACACATAGAAACAAACACAGGGAGGCTGCCAAAATGAGGAGACAAGGAAAAATGTCCCAAATGAAAGAACAGAACAAAATGTCAGGGAAAAAACCTAAACAAAATAAGGCAAGCAAACAACTAGATACAGAGTTTGAAACACTGGTTATAAGGATGCTCAATGAACTCAGTGAGAACCTCAACAGCATAAAAAAGAACATGGAAACCATAAAAAAGAACCAGTCAGAAATGAAGGATATACTAACTGAAATGAAGAATATTTATAGGGAATCAATAGTACAGAAGATAAAGCAGAGAATTAAAACAGTGATTTGGAATATAAGGAAGAGAAAGAAAAGAAAAGAAAAGAAAAGAAAAGAAAAGAAAAGAAAAGAAAAGAAAGAAAGACACCCAATCAAAACAGCAAAAAGAAAAAAAATCCACAAAAGTGAGAATAGTACAATGAGCCTCTGGGACATCTTCAAGCATACCAACAGTCACATCATGGGGGTGCCAGAAGGAGGAGAGAGAAAGAGCAAGAAATTGAAAACCTATTTAAAAAAATAATGAAAGAAAACTTCCATAACTTAGAGAATAAAATAAATATCCAAGTCCAGGAAGTACAAGAGAGTCCCAAACAAGAGGAACCCAAAGAGGCCCACAGCAAGACACAGCAAGAATAAAGACAAAGAAAGAATCTTAAAAGCAGCCAAGAGAACAGCAGTTAGTTACCTACAAGGGAGCTCCCATAAGACTGTCAGCTGATTTCTCAACAGCAACTTCACAGTCCAGAAGGGATTGGCAAGAAATACTCAAAGTGATGAAAAGTAAGGACCTACAACCAAGATTACTCTACCCAGGAAAGCTATCATTTAGAATTGGAGGACATACAAAGAGCTCTCCAGACAGACAATGCTAAAGGAGTTCATCACCACCAAAACAGTATGACAGAAAAAAAATTTTTTAATAATAAAAACAGTAATAATAATAGAGTTTTTTCCTAGATTGACAATGACAGATGGAGAAGCAGTTTTCCACATTATCGTTCTCCCCAACTTCCTTCAAGAAGACAATAATACAAAACAATGGTTCACAAGTAGAAAACACATATTTATTTTTTATGTACTATTTTTAAATTATTTTATTGTTGTTCAATTACAGTTGTCTGCATTTTCTCCCCACCCCACCCCCAGCCCCATCCAAAGAAAACATGTATTTAAATAAGCATAACTCTAGGGAGGCACCAGATTCTGTTGGGGAAGCTAGAGTGTGGATATCAGTCTTCTGATATTCCCTCTTTTGTCAAAAATGATGGAAATAACTGGGTGAAGGTCTGGGAGAGAGCAGGAACTGCTGGTAAGTAAGGATGATAAGACTATAACATTCTGAATATTTTAATAAAACTTAAACAGAAAATATAATAACGCTTTTAATAATAAACACTGAAATTCATTTTATACCAAGCACTAAATTAACTACATTGAAACATAATATAGCTCTTTTATGTAATTTATTTATTTATTTATTTTTAGAGTGGGGAAGGGAGAAAGAGAGGAAGAGAAACACCAATGCATGAGAGATACATGGATCAGTTGCCTCTCACTCACCCCCAACTGGGGGTCTGGCCCGCAACCCAGGCATGTGCCCTGACCAGGAATCAAACTAGCAACTCTTCGGTCCATAGGCAGGCACTCAGTCCACTGACCCACACCAGCCAGGGCTTGTATAACTCTTCTTTGAAATCAGAAAATAGTCAATAAGTATACTAGAATAAGAATTACTTATCAGGAAAACCTTTGGTTTGGACCCCTTTCCCACAAAACTAAGTGAAACTTGGCTCTGTTCTGAGAATATTGCTTCTTTTCAGTCCTCTCACAATTGCAAGGAGTTGTTGTTCTCCTACTCTGCTGCTTCCAGGCCTTTTTTCTGTCCTCCTGTTCTGAGGAGGCTCAGCCACATTCTCCCCTCCTCATCACTCTCATCTATGATTCTTTTAGAATCTCAGTTCTTCTGTGAAGACCTTAGCACCTAATTCCAGCCTGTCTCCATTCCAATCCTGCAGTAACCTGGACAACATCCAGGTAAACAACCCAGTCCAAGGCCCCAGCTTCCTAATCCTTTGACCCATAGAGAACCTGCCCTCCTCCTCTCTGCTTCAGCCATCTACTTACATCCATGGTACTGACAAATCTAGTAATGACCATCGACCTTCTTATCACCTGGAACTGTTCTACCTATGAAATTTTAGTTTCAAATATCATAATTCTTTACTAAAACTTCCCATCCTGCTATTTCTATTACTCAGATTATCCCACTTGCCTCTTTTCCAGACTCAGTTCTTTGCCCTTTTTACCCTTTAAGCTCCCCACTACCTTTCTTTATTTTTCTACCCAGAACAGATTCCTGGTTTCATATCATCATCTTCCCAATGCCACTGACATTCTCCTGTAATCTCCATCCAAAACAAACCCCAACTACAGATCAAACCCAGCAACCTAGACTAGCTGAGAAGGAAAAAATGAAAACTTTGCAGACTGGTATTGCTGTAACTCTTTGTCTCCAGATCTAACCAGTCCTCAGTATTACCCATAAAACCTTTTGTTTTTCCAGTAGTCTCCTCTCCCATCCTTCTTTACAACACTATTCCAAATTTTCTGCCTCCTCCTTAAACGTTCAACCCTTCCTACTCTCCCCCATGAGAACTCCCTCAACTTTCTATACAAAAATTAAAAATTTACCTACATCAACCTGCATCCTTTTCTTCCTTGCCTTCCATTAAAAAGAGTCAAAGTGGCCCTCAGCATATGCTCTAGATGCCAGCCCTCTTGCCTTCTAGGGAATTCTGCTCCATCAGTCCCTGCCTTCTCGGATGTCTTCCATCTCTCTCCACAATGGATTTACTCCATTCCCCTCCCTCCTTATTTAACCATACTCAAGCCTTTCATATTTTTTAAATCCTCCATTATTTGCTTCAAAATAACATAAGATTGCCTGAGTTGATAATAATGGAAGTTCTTGGGTACATGGGAGTTTATGATATTATTCCAACTACTTTTTTGCATGCTTACATTTTCCATAGTAAAAAGTTTTCTTTTTGATCCTCCTTTGAGTCCTAGATTTTTCTCAGTTCTACATCTTATTTTCCCTTGATAAAAACAAACCATTCTCACATAAAGACTAGGGCTGTTTCAATTTTATACATTATGGAGTCCCTGTGCCAGCACATGTTAGTTGTTCAATACATATTGGTGGAATAGAAAACAATCACATGTCATGCCACAGTACTTAAATATCATTGTAACTGGATAAAGAGCTACACAAGTTTCCTGTTTTGGACAGAAAAAGGGATTCTATGGAAAGTAAGAGGGCTTCCATGGAAAGTAACCTCATAGGGTGATCTGATCATAAATTCCTAACTGGGCAGGTTATGGTCGGTAGTCGTGTCCCAGGCATATAACTTCTTTAGTAAAAGGCTGATCTTTGCCTTAAGCAAGCTCTGTCCATTGTTTCTGTGAATCTAGGTTAACACACCTTTGAAATGCCCCCTTTCAAAACCCTCCTTCTAAAGCATTAGTTTAACTATCCTGTATTCTAGTCCCGGAATTATTTTCTCCCACCTTCATGTAATCTTCCTTATTGTCCCTCCTTAATCTCAAAATCATACAAGAGCTGCAAAACTTCTTCTCCAGAGCATTTGTGCTCTTGCTCCCCAGCACATGTTGTCAGTTTGGCTCAAATGAACTATTATAAAAATTTAAAAAATAAATAACACACAAAAAATCATTCTTCATGTCACTACACTATTATTAAAAGTAAGAAATTATAGGGTTTCCCAGTATTCTTCTAATCCAGTGAGTAAATGTAAAAATCATCAAAATTATTCACCACAGTCTAAAAATTTAACCTGTAGCACAGAACAATATTTCCATCCCTTATAAAATAATATTAATAACTAGTTTCAATAAATTTATAATTTTTTTAATGAATGGGTAAAATTAACATTAATAACATACATTGGGAAAGATGAAAATATAGTGTGGTTCCTTATGCAAAAGTGTATCTCACTATAGTAGGTATATGTAAAATATCCTATTTCTTTTTCAGTTCTCCAGGAAAAAATTAAGAAAATAATGTATCAACAAAAATTTGGATCTTACCAAAGCAAGAAAAACTTAGAGAAGGAAGTTTTGAAATACCTATTATGTTGACCCTTCCTGGTGCTCGAACATAAAACTTGGGAATGGATCCAAACTTTGAGTTAAACACCTCCTTTAGCTTTAGCAATCTGAAAACAAGAGGAAATTTATGTCAGAATATCCACATAATGGAAAAGTCCATAAGATATACATGCTGAAACATATTTCATATATCTACCATTATTAATTACCCCTAAAAAAATAAAAAAGCAAAATGTTTTACTGACATCCTTCCTCAAAAACCCCAGGAACAAAAAAATATTGTAATCCCCCCTAAGCAACACAAGAGTGTAGCTAAGCACACAGAAGTTTTAAAAAGTTAAATAAACTCCATTAAATTTTCTATAGGTTTAGACCTTCTTCTGCAGACACTAACCTTGTCCATCTTGTCGTGCCAGAAAGTAAGGAAGGGCTGAAACAAGGACCGTAATACAGAAGCCCACAGAGAGATTCCCACTGCCCAAATCTGAAACAATTTGACCACCAACATAGTGATAAAAGGAACATGTTATAACCCATAGATAAAATAGAAGTCAATGTATCCACACAATCATAAATAAATGGAAGAAAAAAGACTTCCTTACACTAGAATGCCAAATAATAAGTGTAAAAAATATGAAAAAAAACCCTAGAAAAATCATCATTTAGTGACTGTCACAGTAATAACTGATTCAAGCAAGGATCATCAATGGAAGCTAAAAGCAGTAAATGAAAGTTTGATATGAGACAGAATACTAACATATTCTTAAAGTATTTCACCAAAAGATACAAATTAGAGAAGAGAAAATAGTGACTTTACAGTGGAAAAAACAGGTAGCTGTCTCTTAACCAAGTGATCCATGTTAACAGCATTACCACTGGGGCAAATAGACACCATGTACCTCCTGATACAATGTACTGAGAAAACAAAATTACTTTTTTGTAGTATTCTCACCAAAAATAAATTAAGTGAATCTAATCATGAAGAAATATTAAAAAGAACTCTGTTAAAGGAGAAATTTTTTTAAAGTATAATCATGACTCTCACACAGGTGTAAAATAAACATGTGTTAAAAATTTTATCTCATTAACTAATGACAAAACCAGTAAAATATTATAACCAGTTAGGAGAATCCAAAGTACTGCTCATATACCGTCAAATAAAGAATGTTGAAACAAATTTACAAGTAAACACAAAAACTACTGAAACTAGTTAATAGCAACAATCACCTAACTGTATTCCATCAGACAGAATTTGCGATTTCACTGCAGCCAGCAGTGTCCATGTCGTTATGGATGAAATAAAACATACACACAGACTACCAAGTCTGGTGGAGGAATAAGGATGACAGCATGGCTTTTCCCTCAAGAGGAGCAAAAGTCGTGGCCTCCACCATGACAGGCCTTTTTTCTAATAATATCTCCTCACATTCCAAAATGGTTCTTCCTCACTATCCCGGTTACAACAAAGGAGCCAATGCCCCTCATTACATCACAGAAGAAGGACATTAGCAAATGAATGGGCACCAGGTTACACTGGTCTTTGCAAAGTACTTGCAGGGTGAGGGGGTTTCAGCAAAGAGCAAGATTCAAAACAGCCTAAGTATATTGAAAATCTGATTACCCATGAAAGAACCTATCTGTAGGCATGGGTCCTGAGCATCTCCGAGTGGGAGCTGGGCCCACACCACGCAGAAGGGTCTGCCACATATGGACAATAATCATTTGAATTGCTATCAGCTTCTTATGACCTACAGCACTATGAAATAGCGTGACTGTAACAAAAAGCCCAGAGCCACAGACAAATCAGAGAACTTGAAAGATAGGTATGCCAGGCAACTTCTGGTTCTCCTTAGAGACACTCAGTTATTTTTTGGTCCATTTCAAAGTTTTTCATAATTTTTTCCTGCAACCCAAATTGAGGGATTTTCTATAAAATAATTGGCCATGAAATACAAAGAAAGACTGAGGAAATGCCTAACCCTCAAAATAAAAGATTTTTTAAAAAACTAAATGCAACATGTGTCCTCTATTGAACTGACCCCCAAAATTGTTTGTTTTGTTTTGTTTTTGCTATAAAGGACATTAGTGAAATAAATGGTAGCATTTGAGGTCTCTCAATTAGATAATGTATTGATGCTAATTTCCTGATTTTGATCATTCTGTTCTGGTTATGTTAGAAAATGTTCTTGTTTCTGGGAAACACACTCTAAGGAATCATCATATCTTCAACTTAATCTCAAACCATTTAGTAAAATATAACAGAAAAAGAGAGAGAGAGAACAATAAAGCAAATGTAGAATTATGTTAACAGTTGGAGAATCTGGGAGAAGAGTACACAGTAGTTTTCTTTTAATGTATTTGACTTTTCTGTAAGTCAAATTATTTCAAAATAAAAAACTTTTTAAAAAGTACTGACCGATGCTTTACTAAGTACTGTACTTAAAAAGGAGATTAATAATAGATGTAGTCCTCTAGGAATATAAAAGTAAGCTAAAAAGTACAATACAGCATGACAATAAAGTGATAAGCCAGACAAATACAGCCCTTTGGGAGCAGGAAAAAAGCTCTTTAGCCTAGTATGGGAGAACGTAGATGAAGATAAACCCAAAATTGGGAGAATAAGATAGAGAAGGCTTTCCAAAGAGGCAACAGTTAAAATGAATTGTAAAGGATGTCAGACAAGTGGGGTGTTGTGAAGCATTCTAGGTAAATGGAATTAAAAGGCCCAGCATGCTTCATTCAGAAAATTATAATTAGGCCTTTAAATACATCAAAAGAGAAAAGAAGGAGAGGAGGGTGGTGGTAATCAAACAGATCTTAAAGGGCGTCATATGACAAGTTGGGGAACCTAGCTTTTAACACACAGACAGTGGATGTGAAGAGATGTTTAAGGATGAAGTGTATCAATTTCATACTTGACAAAGCTCACTGGCAAGTGTACAGAAGATGGGTCATAGGAAGGCAAGGCAGAAACAAAGAAATCCAATAGGAGGCCGTTGTAGTGAGAATGTTCCCAGTACATTAGTGGTGGAGATAGAGAAGGGTGAAAATTAAATTGATAGAAGAAAGTCTAATCAATAGGGATTAGTGACCAATTAGGTGTGGGAAAAAGGAAGATGTATCATTGCAGGATTTTCCTGGCTTATGTAATTCCACTATCTTCAAAAGGGACTATTATTTCTGCTTGTGAAAATCACATACTGACAAAAGTCAAGTTCTGCTGAATTTGAATCTTTATTAATTTGCTTTTATAAGTACTGCAAGCACACAAGATGAAGTACTAACATCAGTGTCAGAATATGACTCCTAAGATATGTTTTTAATAAAATGATTTTGAGTTACTAAGTTTTGTATTATTTTCTCAGACTACCTCAGGAAGGCAGCCTGTTCATGCCTTTCTATAACTACTCCATCACCAAGAAGCTTGCCATACAACATTCCTGCCTTTGAAACTCAAATGCACAGAGTGTACCAAAGCAATCAAGGAAAGTACTTTTCTCTAAGAATAGAAAGAACTGAGGTGTACCTGTTTTTCTAAACTTCATGCCTAACCTTCTGATAATGAGCATGATGGCTGTAACTGGGGGAGAGGCTGCATTTTTACCACACTGGACTAGGCACCAGCAAGACTCCATCTCTTAAAATGTAGTCACTTAAAGGATGCCTCCAAAAAGAGTACAATGAGCATTTTCAATCTGAAAATAAAAGCTCCTACAAAGATCACACTGTTGAAGGCAGAAATGGTCACATTATCACTGCACAAATTGCTGAATCTGGTGGCCTGAATGCTCTTTTGACTTGAGATCTTTTTTAACAGCAGTTTTAGTAACAGAACTTGAGAAACAAAATTATGAGTATAGTAAGTGAAATAGATTTCAATATAAGGACTGTTTTCCAAGGACCCTCGGGTGACCCATGGCTAAGTGCAAAGAAGAATGAATTAAAATTTTAAGGGATAAGAATGTATCTTTGGTTTGTCAATAGGACCTTAGATAAGTCTCCTATACTGTCTGTGTTTCTGGTTTCCCTTCAACATCAGGATACCCAGTAATGGCACTATACAAAATATGAATTTTCAATACTAATTTAAGAATACTTGGTTGTTAATATGTATTTTTTATGGTGAAAGGAATCAGGACATGCCACTCCAAAATATGTCGCTTGGCATGAAAATTATTTTGAGCTGATGGCAATTAAGAAATAGCAAACACAGGAGGAGCTATCTACCCTCCAGCTACCCAAAAGCATGATATAAATTTCCCTTCTCAAAAAAAAGATTTTATTTATTTATGTTTGGAGACAGGGCAAAGGGAGGGAGAAAGAGAAGGAGAGAAACAATGTGAGAAGCATCGATCAGTGGCCCCTTCCTACCGCACCGACCAGGACAGAACCTGCAGCACAGGCATGTGCCCAGACCCGGAAATGAATGGGCAAACCCTCATCCTGCCCAACCAACTGAGCAATACCAGTGAAGGCATAAATTTCCTTTTTTGAAGTTGTCTCATTCCATCTCCCATACCAAGAAATACTCTTATCACTAGACACTTCATTGACTTGAGTCTGCATAAAGAAACCTTATTAAAATAACCCTTACCATCTTCATTAGTTCTCCCCATATAGTCAGCTTCCTACAACTTGCCATCCCTAGAAGCCCAAGCCCCTTCCCTTCATCTACCCACTTCTCACAATGTATCTTCCTTTGTTAAAAAGGTATATTATCTCCCAGCCCTCACCACTTTGGGTTTTCATTTCTTTTCTGTAAAGCCCCCATGTGCTTATGAAATAAGGCTTGTCTCCTGATAATCTACCTTTTGTCAATTTAACTCATAGGCACCAGCTACTAGACCTAAGAGGGTAGAGGAAAAGTTTTCCCTCGCTTAAAATCATAATTTCAATGAGTTGTTCTATCCTTCACTCTCCTCAACTATGAATTGAAGATAATAATAGAAGTTCCTGCAAAGGCTTGTTATGAGGATTTTATAAGCATGCAATAATTATTAGTTATCATTATAAAATTTATGTTTGAGAATTTAACATGTTAAAAAATAGCATTTCAAGTATGGATAATTGCCCTTGGGAGAGGAGAAGGAAATTTAATCCCTACTTTGCTCTTTCCATCACAATTCATCTTAGGCTCTGGCTGGTTTAGCTCAGTGGATGGAGCACAGGCCTGAGAATCAAAGGGTTGGTCACAGTTCCATTCCCAGTCAGGGCACATGCCTGGGTTGCAGGCCAGTTCCCAGCAGGGGGCGCATGAGAGGCAACCATACATTGATGTTTCTCTCCCTCTCCCCTTCTTTAAAGATAAATAAATAAAATCTTTTTTAAAAAGTGAAACTTAAATAAAAAAACAGTGAAATAAATCTGTATGGAGTGATATGGCAGAATCTCCAAGAAATATTGTTAAGTAAAAAAAAGTGACAGAAAAACAAATATGATTCTACTTATATGAACATAACAATAACATTTTTATTAAAAAATGGTTACAATGATATTATAAGGATACTATCAAGATAAAATGATATTACAAGGACACAAACTAAACTGATAACTCCTAAGAAGAAAAGAATTGGCGGCACAGGATAGGAATTGGAAACTATAGTGAAGAAAGGAACTGTGGGGTTTCCAGGCTTTACTAAGTATACTTTTAAACAATCCAAATCTTTCCTATCAAGAATGTAATCATTATCATAAAGCATCATTATCATAAAGACAAAAGGTAGGAATCAACCCACCAACTGATGAATGGATAAATATTATTCAGCCATAAAAAGGAATGATAGTCTGATGTTTCATGGATGACCTGAAAAATACAATAAGCGAAAGAAGCCAGTAATAAAAACTACATATTATGTACTTCCATTTATTTGAAACTTCCGGAATAACTAAACATATAGAGATAGAAAGTACTGGTACATCAGTGATTGCTTAGGACTGGGGGATGCAGGATTCTTTTGGGAGTGATGAAAAGGTTCTAACTTTGATTATGGTGATAGTTGCACAATCCTGTGAATATACCAGAAAACATTTCATTGTAAACTTTAAACAGGTGAAATGTTTGGTATGCTAATTATGTATCAATAAAACTGTTAAAAAATAATAACCCAGCAATTTAAAACTTAATCCCAAAGAGAAGGAAAAAAGAAGAGACACCACTGCTGAGAGAGCTAGTGGAAGTCAAAGCAGTCTCACAACACAGGGGTCGTGCACGATCGGGATGCAGAAAAAAATATTGGAGCTCCTATTGCTATTTGATTTTTGTATGAAAAGAACAGAAGTTAAGTTTACTAAAATGTGTGATTTGGTTGACTAATGCCTTTATTCAGAGGATCATGTGTGCTGTGAAGTTGAAGAAGCATCCTGAAGAAAGGTGTTCCACAAGAAGACAGTCTAATCTTGGCATTCTTGTGCCTTTTTTCCCTTCTAGCAACTGCAACATATGACCAGCTGAGTGGATTTATAGATATACCAGCTAAATTTAACTTAAGTCACCCTTCCTAAAACAAATAAGTGGCTGAAACACTGCTTGAAGCTAACCAATCATACTGCATGCGCAAGAAAATGGCAGAGCGCAAACTTATCTGACTGCTATTATGATCCTTTATTCGGTTAGCACAGAATATACTTTTGTTGCATGAATGAACACTGTAAAAGTCAAAAAAGGCAAAAAAAACTCTAAGAACCTTTTGTAAACAACTTTTCATTTCTGTACCTTACCACTATTCCCCTTCCCAACAGGATAACTATAGAAATACTGAGCATTATTATTAAAATCATATAAAATGGAAAGACAAATTTATACATAGATGTTTTATGTAAAAGACAAAACTACATGGTACCAGATTATTTTCATGTAACAGTTTTTCATGAATCTTATTGGAAGCATGTCTTTAACAGTGTTAATTCATTCAAATGTTTAAGGGCAACAGTACTGGGCAAGGACCTCAGAGTATCCTGGCATCCAAAGGCATTCACGAGTAGTCTTAAAGCAGTGCTAGTCTCCATAATCAAACCCTGTTTCTTTCTGGTAACTAAAGACCCACTGTTTGCTGGTTTAAGAGTGAAAAAGCACTTGTAGGTTTTAGTAAGTTACATTGTCAACTGTCACACAACAATCATATACCTGGAAGTAGGGAGAGCTTGAGGACTTAATATTAGAGAGAAAAGTTCACAGGGCAGGGGGTGAGTAAAAATTAGAAACAGCAGAGGGGAAGCGAAGGCAACCTTAGAAAATCCATAGGGATAAAACTGTAGCAAGTTAGACTTCATTCTATGAGATTTCGGTTCCACAACAGAATGAAGTATTTCTACAAAGTTTTCTGCAAGATGCACTGAAATGAAAAGATCGTCCACTAGGTATCACTAAACTCTTCGTTTTTCTATAGTTAGGTACTGGCAGCAGGTGCCAATTCACAGATTCCATGATTTGTTTAGAAGTATGCAGACACCAAGGGATTTGGGGGAGGGGGGAGGGGACAGGTTGTTTGGGGTGAGGCGCTTTTTCTTTTCCTTCGTCTTCTTCTTTTTTTTCCCGTTTCTGTTTGTTTTCAATTACTATCTTAGAAAGGGGACCTCAAAAAGCACTATTGGCTGGGAGGCAAGACAAAGAGAGAAGGTGTTCAAAGTGAATATGGGCACTTTTGCTAAAGCCCTGCAGAAGAGTGTACCACCTTCAGCAAGAAAGGAAAAAGAAGGATCTGAATGGATGAAGCAAAACACATATTCCGGGTGTGAGTCAAAGTGGAAAGTGCTGCGTGGTCTTTCTTGCAAGCCCAGCCGCGCGGCCTCATAAAATCCCAAGGATTCTGTTCGCTCCTGGGGGCAAAAGCAGCGCCCCAGTGACGAACCAAAAGCCCTGGACACCATTTGCACCTAGCCAACCTCGGTGGTCCCAAAACGCGGCATCTCCTCTCCCCCACCTGGGATGTTCTGCCACCTGGACTCGACACGCGGGAGGGCCCTCCGTAGCCATGTTTCGAGATGATCTTTATTCTGTAGATTCAACGGTCGAATCAAGAATCCCGAGACGCTGCAGCAGGAGCCCGCAAGAGCCCTTTCTTCCGGGAGCCACCGGCCCCCACCCTGCGGAAATCCTGCCGCTTCGCCCAGTCGGCCCTCCTCCGGCTCCTCCTCCCCGAGCCCCGGGGCTCCGAGCTCGCCCAGAAGCTGTCAGGTGCAGCCGACGTGCAGCTCGGAGATTAGAGGGATCCCAGGGACTCACTGGAGCCCCTGTGTCAAGTGCCTGCAAAGCCGATTTTGGAAGGTTTTTTTCCTGTGCCCTGGGGATAAATCTGAGTAGAGATTTACAACGTGGCGCCTGAGATTGCGCTTTTTTTTTCTTCTTTTCTTAAAAGTTAAGACTTTTGTTCTTTAATGACCAGCAACTACTCCCCCAAATAACACTAAAATGTTTAGTTATTGCCTCTTGTGTGGGTTATTAAAAAATCAGGCAATATAAAATTGCTGCAGCACCTGACTTAACATATTTGCATTTATTCCAAAATGGGTGCATTGGTGGACCTTCCTGGAATACAGTTAATAGTGAGAAGAAAATGCATGTCTTTCAAACTTAAAGAGCCCTTGGCATCCAGTTCAACCTCTTCATTTTCCAATTACATAGAGAAATTTCAGATGCCCTATACCAAGAAACAAACCATCCCCACCCTATCACTCTACCACATTTCCGTGTTCTTGTCTTCATAGTTCTCACAAGTTCTGCATGTTTATTTTCTCTATGCATTTTTTGTCTGCTACCACCTCCGTCATCACTACCATTACAAACTTAGCAACTTGAGGGTAGGAACTATGTATCCCCAGCACCCAGAACAGAACCTGACAGATTGTTTTTTTAATCAATAGGTAAGATGAACTGAATGAACAACCAAAAGGTGAAGTGACTCACCTAAAGATAGACTGCTAATTGGTTGCAAAGCTTGAATTAAACTTCAAGTCTATTACCTCTCTAGTGTACTTTGTACCCCAGAATGCTGAGATTTAACCTGGGCAAAGCCAGTTAGTAACATACTTATCCCAAGATTTCCAAGTTGAGGAAGTGTGGGCCAACACTGCCAACTCACTAGGGGTAGTGGCATAACCCAGACAGATTCTGTAAATTGCCACTCCAGAATTTCTATCATGTGTGCACAGGGAAGGGGAAGTTGGAGGCAAAGGTTAAGGTGTGAACTGACAATATCAAAGCGTAGCTAAAGGTGTGCAGCCCGTTGGTACCTGCTTGCACTATTACTGTAAATGGAACATCACTGAAATTAAGTCATTCTGGTGCGGGACTGCTTTCTATTATTTCACTCCCTCCTTATCACTAGCAGATGGAGTGATTATATCTTTTTTGAAGTCCAATAAATCCTAGTATGATGCTTATTGTGGTTCACTCTTGAGCAAGGGGAGGAGGCATTTTCTCACTTCTATAAATATGTTTGAATGGAGAGAGAACCTAGTGAGAAAAAAATGTAAATTTTCTGGGAATACCAGTAAACATGGAAAAGGAAAGATCATTTTTTAATCAGGTATGTTTCTAATATATCCTTTTATGGTCACTGAAAAATAAATTTTGAAGCTTTGCATATTGTTAATAGTCCCTAAACAACCTCATTTCATACAGTATTTTTAAATGAATTCAATGACTATTGAAAACTGTTTCATAAAATAATATTTCCTATTGAATGCGTATTTGATGACTAAATATTAACTTTGCTAAATGAACCCTGATGCCAAAGTATTAGTTTGAATCTTGGGTACATTTCTGTTGCAGTTGCAATAAAACTGATAAAGACTGGAAAGCATCATATAGAACAAAAAGTAAAATTCCCTTTTTGGAATAATTGAGCCAAAGTCAAAGAGTAAGGATATAGTGGGGCTGGAATTAAAACCCAGGTCTCTAGACTCCTAGCCCAGCCTACTTCTGAATGTGTGTGAGTTTGGATGAGACCTCAGTGAAGTATGCTCTAAGAAAAATTATTGAAATAATTAGTAACTTTTATCTCCAAAACACATACATTATTATTTTTATAAAACATTACTTTTAAAATAACTTGTTCTCCAACTACTGAAGATCCCAACTGGAAACCAAAAGACAAAACTCACATTACTTTTTTATGCTATGTTCCTTATGCCAGGCCTCTTGCTAAGTAAGCACTTTACATTTATTATTATCTCTTTGAATCTTCCCAACAATCCTTATGAAGTAGGAAAGTATTCTTCCTTCATCAATTTTAAAATAATCATAATATACGTTACCTAATATTATCAAAAATATACTTTTAAAGAATCGAATTATGTTGAGAATTAAATGGCCAATTATTTTTGACAAAGGTGCCAAGACAGTTCAATAGGAAAAGGATCATCTTTTTCACAACACTGAAATAATTTAATTTCCATATGCAGAAAAAAACAAACCTCTACATTCACCTCACACTATACATAAAAATTAAACTGGAAATGAGTATAGACCTAAATGTAAGAGTTAAAACTAAATAAAATTTCTAGAAGAAAATATAAGAGAAAATCTTAGTGAATGGGGCAAATATTCCTTGAATACCACACACACAAAAAGCACAAAGAACTCTTACAACTCAATGGTAATAAGATAAATAACCCGATTTAAAAATAGACCAAAGGACTGAAGAGATCCTTCACCAAAAAAGATGCATGGATGACAGACAAGCACATGAAAAGATGTTCAATGTTAGTCATTACAGAAATGAAAATTAAACCCATAATGATACACCACTACACTCCTGCTAGAGGGCTAACTTTAAAGCAACTGACCACACGTGTTGGCAAGGATGTGATGCAACTAGAACTCTTATACACTGCTGACAGATACACAAAATTGCAAAAAACAGTTAAAAAAACAATTTGACAGTTTCTTAAAAAGGTAAACATATACATACCATATGATCCAACCATTCTACTACTAGGTATTTACCTGTCATTCATTTCTATTGTTGTATAACAATATTACCACAAATTTAGTATAAAACAATACACATTGATTATCTCAGTTTCTATGGTCCACAGTCAGGGCACAGCTTAGCTGGCTCCTCTCTCTAGGGCACAGGTGGCAAACACAAGGCCCACGGGCCAAATCTGGCCCTCCACCTTGTTTTACGTGGCCCAGCACCTTGTTTCTACCCGGCCACAGCAACAAGCTCTCGCTTAACTGTTAAGGAGTAGTTACATTTATACAGTCCTAAAGTTACATTCTGCCCTTTACAGGCAACCGCAAGACTGATGAGGCCTCCAGTGAAAATGAGTTTGACATCCCTGCTCTAGGGTCTCACAAAGAACTATCTCAGGTTCAGCTGGGGAAGGATTCATTTCCAAAATCACACAGCTGTAAGTAGAATTCAGTTCTTACTGGGTTGTCAGCATGAAGGCCACGGTTTCTTGCTAGCTGTTGGCTCAATGCCACCCTCAGCTCTTTGCCACATGGTCCTTCACAACAGGGCCACTTGCTTTTTAAAAGCCAGAAAAGGAGACAGAGTCTGTCCTAGCAAGATAGGTTTACAATCCTATGTAATGAATCATGTACATCACCTTTGCTGTATCTTGTGGTTAAAAGCAAGTGACATTTATTTGTCAATTATACCCCAACAAAGTTTTTTTTTTTTTTTAAAGGCAAGTCAGATTTCACCCATGATGAAAAGGGAGCAGTGGTGTCCAACCCCCAGTCCCCCAGCCTCATGTGACTCAAGATGGCTATGAATGTGGCCCAACACAGAATCGTAAATTTACTTAATACATTATGAGACTTCTTTTTTGTGATCATGTGTCACAATGTATTTAATGTGTGGCCCAAGACAACTCTTCTTTTTCCAGTGTGGCCCAGAGATGCTGAAATGCTGGACACCCCTGAGGGAAAGTATTATTCAATAGCATGAGTAATGAGACCACCTTGGAGTCTATACACCACATTACACAAGAGAAATAAAACACATGTCTGTACAAAAACCTGTAGACAAATGTTCTTAGCAGCTTTATTTGTATTAGTCAAAAACTAAAAAGGCTCAAATACCCATCAACAGGATACACTGAGGTATATCCACGCAATGGAATATTCAGCAATAAAAAGAAACAACCAACTGATACATGCATCAACATGGATGAATCTCAAAATAACTATACTGAGTGAAAGAAGCCAGGCAAAAAAGAGTACATACTTTATTATCTATGCTTTATTTCATCAAATTCCAGAAAAGTAAATTAATCTATTGTGACAAAACATCAGTGATTTCCTGGGAAAACCAAAGGGAGGAGGAGACAGATTACCAAAAGGTGATGAGAAAATTCTGTAGTGATAAATATGTTTGTTATCTTGGTCGTGGTGATGGTTTCACAAATTTACACATTTGTCAAAATGTTGGGAACCACCCTGCCTGGTTTCAGAAGCTGTAACCCCTATGGCTAAGGCTGAGTGAGAAACCCTGGGACCATAAGCCACTAAGCAAACAAAGCTTATCTTCCTGCCAGGGGTGCTGCCTCTGCCCCCTTTTATTTCACCCTGCTTGGCCCCAGGAGGATAACCGGTTAGCCAATGACAGGTAAGATTCCACAGGGGAGGGATGACCTAAGACAGGCATGGTCACAAAGGGGCCCTCAGGGAAGGACTTAGGGTCTATAGAAAAAGAGGGTAATGGACCCTTGCCCCTTGGCTTTGACATAGTCTGAGTCCTCATTCTGTCTGCAGAAGTCTCCTAATCTCTTGGCCACCTTACTTCCCCTGCCTAATTTAAGCCTGAAACAATGTCGGAGGTGGGCCCTGTGCTGGAAAGGGTGGGTTCCCTGGGGTGATCAGGCCTGAGAAAGAATACATAAAATCCTATAGAACCTGCTTTGCTAAGAATGTCCTCAGTTTTCTGATAAGGGTCCAAGCTTGAAATGAGTTTGTTTCCCAAAGTGTTATGGCCCTTTAGCTAACTGACCCTGACTCAGAATAAGTCCTCATAGTTCTTTGTATGTTATTTATCGTTTGATCCTTACTGCCTGACAACGATTGATGAGCTTTACCTGTATTCCTGTGCAAATTGAACCCAATAAAAACCTACTGAGGAAAAGGCTCCTGGTCCTTCTCCTTTGAGAATTCAGCCACCTTTCCTCCCTAAGCAGATCATGTCTTGGTAAACTTATTCTCATCCACGGTGGGCTGGGGGCTCTGCAGGCAAAGCTCCCCCACATGAAAATTCATCAAATTATATGCATTATGTGCAGTTTAATGTACCTCAACAAAGCTATTTTCTGTTTTTTAAAAACATAGCATCCACTTCAACAAGGGCACCAATTAACTGTCACATCAATTAATTAAAATAAAAATGTGTTTATTATTTATCACTCAGTAAACTGATATCAAGAAAAAGAATTTCATAACTGCACGAAGTATTCAGAATATGCTGTGTGAATGAGGTAACATTCAAATGAACTTCCAAGGACAAAAAAAATTTTGATGTGTAGTGATAGATATAAGGGCATTCCCAGCACAGAAAGATTAATTACCATGCTTGTTTATTCAACAAACATGCATTACACTTGTGTACCCAAGGAATGTACTAAGCACAGTGAAGACCTTTTTAACTGCTCTTAGCAAATTTCCAGAATGGGTTTATGAAATTTGGAGATGACCAGGATATTATGCTCAAAATTTAGCTACATTTTCCCTAATGTTCCTAGTCAATAATTTACTTGAACAATTCTTTCTTCATTGTAGGAGTAAATAATTACATTAAAAAGCAATAAATTATATAAATAAATTCAATGAAATGATTTTTAAACATGTGATCAGTACATTCATGGTTGATAATTTCAAAATTGTTTCATTAATTAAGAAGCAAAACTATATAGCTCTGATTACTTTGAACAAATAAATCTTTGACCACCTCAGGATTCAACTTTCTCTTGAAAAATTATGAATTTCCAGTAGAGTAACCATGTGACTTATTGTCTAAACTTCTAAGAATGATAGATGCTGATAATTATTATTCTGGGAAAATGGTACCAAACCAGGGCTGTCCTGGACAAACTGAAATGGATAGCCATCCCAGCTATAGGGAGATTTTGTTTTGTTGTAAGGTTTCAAGTACTGATTCCTGAGCTCTACCCCAGATCTACTGATTCTAATCTCTGGTATGGAGTTTGGGAAGCTATAATTTAATGAGCTGCTATGATTGGGAAGCCTTGGACTCTAGCATGGTATCATTTAAGGCTCTTCCAGTTCTAAAATTATATGTTTAATAAGGAAATTTTGAACATGCAATGGCTATTAGATGATATCGAGGAATGATTAATTTTCTTACTGTAACAATGATGTGATTACACAAGCAAATGTCTTTATGTCTAGGAAATACACATAGCTGCATTTGAGTGATTTCATGATATCTGCATCTTACTTTGAAGAAATACATACACACACAAATAAAGCTTATAGTGGATATACACATGTTCAGTGGACTATTCTTTCAATTTGACTGCATGTTTGAAATTTCTCATGATAAAATAATGGGAGAAAAAACTATTAGGGAAAATTTGTTTATAAGTATGCAATATTGTTATATGACTTTTATGAACTATGACCAAAAATGTGGTTAGTAAATCAACAAATTACTAAAATGTGATTACTAAATCAAGTAACCAATTCATTACTAAAAAAATCCAGCCTGTAATGCTCCTTTGACTTTTTCCTGAGACAAAGTGACAAAGATATTCACTGCAGAATTGTTTAAAATAGTGTTATTTTTGCAACATTCTAAATATATCAAAATGGCATGCTAATGTAAATAAGGTGTATTGGTTCATTCGAGAATTTAACAACTATTAAAATAATCATTGTCAAGAATATATTGCACACATATCCTATACTGTTACATAACTAGGTACAAAAAGAATCTGAAATTATATCTGTGCTATAACTATATAAAATATGTGGACTCAAGTGGGCGGAACTGGAAGTTCATATAAAAATGCTATGTAGTTTTTTATCCCTTTATGTCATTTTCTTATTTCGAATTATGCTGATGATTTTGTGCAACCATACATTTTTAAAAACCAGCCGTTAGCTGCTACCTTAATATGGTCCCAAGGGCAGTAAATTTCAGTTTTAAATTTGTTGAACAACTGAATAAGACTGGGCGCCTCAATTGGTTGATGCTAAACGAACTTGGGAAATCCACAGAATCGTTTTGCCGACTACAAATATAACAAACATCACGTGGAAAACTGTACTGTTGTAAAGGTCTCCAAACACCACAGGAACATTCACCGCAATGGGTAGGCTAAAAGCATATAGATAATGATGGTCGAAATAACACTACCTGTCATACAGGACAGGCATGTCAGCCTTTACTCCGCAAAAGGCTTCTGGTTCTAGGCTACCTCTAATTTTCATGAGAATGAGATAGTTCCAGAGTCCCAGGCAAGAGAGGAGACTGTTCCCTGGCCTAGGAGGCTGGAAACTGCTCGATGCGAGCGCAAGGTTTCCAAGGCCCTTTACCTGAGTTCCACAGCACTTGATGATTCCCCAGTTGCTAGGTTTAGTTGCTAAGGCACCAACCGTCTCGCAGGAAGAAAGGGCAGTGCACTCCCTTTTGGAGTCGTAGCGAATCCTCTCCATGCCGAGCGCATTTGTTCCGGGTGGAAACATTTAGCTCTTCTAAGAGAGACGGGAAGGGAAGGAGAAGCTGGGAGTGACGCCTCAGCCGCGGAGGATTGTGGGAGGAGGTTGTCTCCAATTTCTCCTCCCCCTCCCCCTTTCCCGGCCAAGATGTCTGACATGGAAGATGATTTCATGTGCGATGATGAAGAGGACTACGACCTGGTGAGGCTCAGGGGACGAACCTGGAGGGCTGGAAGTGGTGTCTGGCTTTAGGGGCCAGGGCAGGGGCGTCCGCGGCCTCTCTCCGTAGAACATGTGCTCCTTCCAACTTCTCCCGGTGCAGTGACAGGACGGGTTTACCTCCTCCCCATTCCCGCACCGGCTGGGGCCCTGCTTCTCCAGCATGGGGGAGGGGAGGGCAAACGAGGCAGCGAAGGGGGTCCCGAGCCTTACGCTCCAAGTCCCAGCGCCTCCTCCATTTACTTAGACAACCCTGGCCTCCGGCCTCCGGTTCTCGGTGCTGCTACCACCTCCCGACCGCGCGAGCCGCCTCTGTGGCTGTGTAGTGGTCTAGGCCCTGGCTCTGCCCTTTCGGGCCCAGCATTGCGGTCCCCCTTCGTCACACTTGTGCTGAGCTGGTGCGAAATGCTAGGAGAAGGGTCTGAAAACTGGGGGCGAAGAGGGGGCGGGGAGCCTTTCTGCTCCCAGGCCGGACCATGAAACGGGTCTCCTGGAAACATAGCTTAATTAATCTTGCCCAGGATTCGTTTTGGTTTAAGGTAAAGGTGTTGTGGAGAATTCAGAGCAAAGATAGCCGGGAAAAAGTAGGTGAACTACTTGTGTGTAAAGAGAAAAGCTGGGAAGGAGGTTCTGCTTTTTGTTTGTTTTGCTAAGCAGACACAGGTAACAAGAGTATTGACCCAGTGTTTTTTTTTTCCCTTGGCTTAGAAATTGCCCACTATTTAAAGTTAAAAATATCAACAGTGAAAACATAAACTAATTTATGCAGCTGAATGGTGATTTCAAAGTATTCGAATTTTAATTTATGAACAGATTTACAGTTTTTTAAAAAATTCACTGACATTTCAGGTCGCTACTCAAAAATATGATATGTGTGGGAACTAAGAAAGTATCTAAACCAAGAATCAACGTCAACTTTGCTTTTAAAAAAATTGAGTTGCATTTTTCTGCATGGTTCATGTATGTTGTAGTGATGCTGCATTATCATAAAGTTATGAATGCTTGGGGAGATGTGGCTTCTCTTGTATTTTAAGTGCCAGAGACTCTCAAGATATAAATCATTGTTTTTGAATTAGTGTAAAACTACTTTGTAAAGTAATTTCCAATTAATCTTTCCATTTTAAAAGAAGGCACATTTTCAAAAGGGCAAGGAAGGTGATTGCTATTATGTGAAAGTCATGGTAGAGTTTTTGAGCATCCTTAAAATCAGATGTAAAGTTTTGCTAATAATGATTTCTGCCTTACGTTTTTTGCTTGTGCAAACTACATCAGTTGTAGGCAGTGCCTTCACTTTATTAAGAATAAGTTACTTGTGACATCTTAGGCTTTTTTATTTATTACACATGTGTATTACAGATACTTTTGTAACAATGGAAGTGTTTCTTTTAAATAAGTGTTTTTAGTTTGTGTTTTTAAATCTTTCTTCTTGTGTCTTTCCTAAGCAATAGCTTTCAATACATACATGACTTATTAGCACTGTGATTAACTTGAAGGTCATCATTATATTAATTTGTGTAAGAATTTTAATTGAACATTCATTCAATTGTTTAATTTGACTTTCCACCACCTTTTAGGGTCTGTTATACCACATGTACAATATAAAGTTGAATATATAGGTGGTTCATCTTTTTTGAAAATCTCTTAACCAAAAAGAGTAAGATTTTACACTACTACGTAATTAAATGAAAAATTTTCCCTCAGCATTCTGTTAAATAATTGTCCCTCTCCCCATATCTCTCTTGGGTGGATACCATTCTGGATTCCCAGATAGATGTCAAGTGGTGGAAGTTTTTATGTTCTGTTTACTACTAGTTAAACTCTTTTTGTGTGGCACAATATTTATTTAGTATTTTATTTCTTACTGCCTTAGTTAATTTCCTTAAACCACTATGTTTAAAAAAAAGATTAAGGGTTTGGTTGCCATTTCATGCTTACATGTTGCTAAAAGAGAAGTTTCAGGTTGGTTTGGTTTTTTTAATAGTTATTTGCCTGGGTCTTTTTTTGTTTCTTAAGATTTAGCATCTACAGAATTGATTGATGTTTTAGGGAAACTTATTTTTTATTTAAAAATGTATTGTTTGTTGGAAATTTTCCCATCACCTTGAGTCAAAATGTTAAAACTAAAAGCATGAGGATTTCTGACCATATATATATATGTGGAGTAGATGGAGTAGCTATATATATTTTTTTTTTCAGCTTTTTGTAGGTTGTCTCTTGATAAATTTTAATACTATGGGGTACTTTTTGGTTTTGCCCAATGTAGTAGAAATAGGTAGTTAGGCTACCATTGGAAAAAGTGAAAATCTGTTTCTAAAACTATACAGTTTTAATCCAAGAAAGTAAATAATGATTTGTTCCCAAGATCTCAAAGCAAACAAACTTGGTTTAAAAAGAAACAAGCATAAAAGAAATTCAGTTTGGATTTTTTTTAACTTATTTCTTTTTAAAGAGAGGGAAATGGAAGGAGATAGGGTGAGAAACATCAATGTGAGAGAGAAACGTGAATTGGTTGCTTCTTGTACCAAATCCAAAACCCATTTCCCCTGCCCAGGAATTGAACAGGCAACCTTTTGGTTTGTGGGACAGTACTCAACCAACTGAGCAACACCAATCAGGAAGAAATCAGTATTCTTGACCTTTTCTAATATCTTTTGATTTTGATTTTAGGCAGAAGCAGGCGTTTTCTAAGCAGAGGAATTTATGTGGCGTGCAGAAATAGGAGAATGCAGAAATAGGGAATGCAGAAATAGGAGTACGGGTAAATGTCTTTTAATCCAGTGCTCATTTTACAGATTTGTAGATTATTTCCTGGTGTAATAATACTAAATAACAACTATAGTGCCATTCATTAAGTTATTAATGCTTTTGATAAGTTCATTGTATAGTAATTCCACAGTCCAGACATTCTAGTGTGAAACTGCTTAGTATTTCTAATCTTTTTAAAAAGGGTTTTAAACAGATTGGCTTCATACCAAAAAAGTTATTCTTTAGTAGATCCTGTGATATGTACAGCATTGTACATTTGCATTTAAATGTATTGCAAGGAAAAAAATTTGTTAAAAAGGTAGAATAATTCCACTTGGTTAAATATATTTCCAGCTGTGAGCCTCATTATATGCCCTAGTCAAGCTCGTAGTTATGATTAGTGAATGAATGTTTACTGGTACTGTTTTCTTCTTTTAATGTATAGCTGTTTTAATGCCCTAAAAATTTACTTCTTTTTGTCTACTTTTTTGGGAGTGTAGAGATGAGTCTTAACTATAGGATACCTTACAGAATCTCTTATTTGTCACCATTTTAACAAGATCAGCAGACAAATGATGGCTTGCACTTTAGTTTCTCATGATATAAAGAACCTTAGAACATGATTTAGCAAATTAAAAATTAACACTATCTTTTAAAAAGATTTTGAATCTGTGTAAACAAAATATATAATCTCATTTGAAAAAGAACTGTTAGATTAATATAGGGCAAAAGCAGGAGAATAGCTTTTTAGGGATTTGTGTGTTTAGAGTCTCACTTCATCGTTCATTGTGCATGTAGGAGGAACAAGAAGGTTATAGGCTATTTTTCTGAGACTGTTGTCCCAGTAACTGACTGCTTGAAAAACAAAATGTTGGGCATCCCTAAGAATAGATTTTCTAACAGTATACCTTTTATAAGTCTGAGAGGCATTGTTTTCTATGCTGTACACTCATTTGGTATTCTGCATATAGTCTTCATAAAGATGAAATTTGTACAGTTGAGGCTTCTAAAAGAAACTGTGTTTAATTGTAAGTTATTGGAAAGAGCCCCAAATTATCAATAGTAGGAAAATACTAATAATACTAATACTAATAAGGTAGCGATAGATAAATTATGGTATATTCATGTGCTGGAGTAGCTATATCAGCATTTCAAACCATGCTTCTAAAGAATATTCAATGATATGAAAAACTTTTGGGCCCTGGCTGGCTCAGTGGATTGAGCACCGGCCTGCAAACTTAATGGTCTTGGGTTCAATTCCCAGTCAGGGCACATGCCTGGGTTGCAGGCTGAGTCCGCAGTAGGGGACACATAAGAAGCCACCACACATTGATGTTTCTTTCCCTCTCTTTCTCCCTCTCTTCCCCTCTCTCTAAAAATAAGTAAACAAAATCTTTTTTTTTTTTTTTTTTTTTTTTTTTAAGAAAGAAAAATGCTTTATAAATTGTATTGGTCAGAGCTCTTGAATAAGGGACAGGAATACATGTCAAACTAGTTTAAACTAAAAAGTCTGTGTATTGGCTCACATCACCAGGAAGTATAAGTATGGCTGGATTCATTGGCTAAGATGATGGTGCTGCATCTTTTACTATGCCTCTCTCTTCCTGGGCTGCTATCTTCAATGTGTTCTTTTAACTGCCTTTACATTATCTAAGATGTAATGTGGCATCTTCCTAGTATCATAACCCCAAAGGTAAGAGGGTCTTCTCTGCTAGCTCTAACAGGGAAATCTCAGGAGGGGTCAGCTTAGGTATCTGTGGCCTTCTGTGAACCACTTTCACTGTAAAGAGGGAGATGGGGTTGCTTGCCTCGTCTGTAGGAGGAGTGCTATAATTGAAAACCCTCACCTGGTAGAGGAAGGGTTTATCCCTAAGGCTGTGTGCACAGTGAATACATCTCCATTATAAATACGTAATTTATATTACATTGTTACTGGGTGGGAATAAAATTTATTTTGTTGAGTGGGAAAAATAGAGAAAAATGTCTGGAAAATCTGAAAAGTATCAGGAAAATAGAATTTGTTTCTTTCTCGCAAACCTTTCACAGTGAGTCTATATTACTTTTATTGCTGGAGGAGAGATGGCAGATTACAGGATACAGATGAACAAAAATTTTACTTTGAACTTGGAAGGCCAGACAGTGATTTTTGTCGTTGCTCAAAATTTCTTAGAGTTTGTCTTAGAAATTGTCTTCAAAATATGAGGAATCTAGCTTTTTAAAAAAGATATTTCATTCACATGGCTCAAGAATATAACATATAAAAATAAACTTTCCATTTTTGTTCATTTGCCCAATCCCATTCCTCCCCATATATTTTTATCCCTCTCCCTTTTTTTTTTTTTATTTTTAGAGAGAGGGGAAGAAAGACAGAGAGGGAGAGAAAGATGGATGTGCGACAGAAACATCAATCAGTTGCTTCTCACATGCACCCTGACCCCCTGGTCATGCCCTGGCATGTGCCCTGACTAGGAATTGAACCAGCGACCTTTTTGTTCTCAGGCCAGTGCTCAATCCAGTGAGTCACACCAGCCAGGGTTGTTTCTTTTTTTTTTTTTTTTTCCTTTTTCCCCTCCACAGATTTTATTTATCCCCCTCCCTTTTTTTAAATCAGGATGTAGTATATCATTTACATTGTTTGCACATCATTTTTTAATTTATCTTAGAATTTATTCCATGTGAGTATCCAGAGAGCTTGCTTATTTTTTTTCAGCTGCATTGGTTGAATGGATGTGCCATACTTTAACCTGTTAGTTTCCTTTGATAAGAATTTGCCTGGTTTGCTGTTAGAAACAATATGCAGCCTTTTTTCCCCCTTTCTTTCTTTCTTATAATTTTAGGGAGGGAGAGAAAAAGAAATGTCAATTTGTTGTTCCACTTATTTAAACATTCATTGGTTGCTTCTTTATATGTGCCCTGACCAGGGATCAAACCCACAACTTTGGTATATCAGGATGACGCTCTATCCAACTGAGATACCTGATCAAATCTTGTCCTTTTTGTAGGTGTGAAAGATTATATTCGGAGTCATTTTTGATAAGTTGGGCCATCAAACTGAATGATTCTGTTTTAGGTTAAAAACATCTGACTAATTAAGTTTGTTTTCTTGAGAGTTTCAGAAGTGTTACTTAATCATCATGTCAGTATAATTGGTATAATTTTACTACCTCTTAAAGTTACTTCTTCAAAGAAAAGTATTAGTTGGACATAGAACTTCGGTGCATTTTTTAAAAGGCCTGTTGTACCACTTCATAAGTGTACCCTGTATAACGAATTAGATTCAAACAAGGATAACTGAAAAAATAAATAATGGGGGAGACAGCTTTTATATGCTAAGAATAAGATAAATGTAAGACTTTTCAATTCTAACATAAATCTGTAAACTGTGAGTACCCAACAAAGTGAATTTATAATTGTATATTATATCTCAAAATGAACATACAGAACTCAGCAG
This sequence comes from Anoura caudifer, assembly GCA_004027475.1. Taxonomy (NCBI): domain Eukaryota; kingdom Metazoa; phylum Chordata; class Mammalia; order Chiroptera; family Phyllostomidae; genus Anoura; species Anoura caudifer. The sequence continues at coordinate 42,355 of PVKU01004137.1, forward strand.
GAATTAGGAACTTCCTGTAGGGCTCCACCCCCACATATGACAGGGGAGGAGCTAACTCATGAACTGTGAGTAACTTACCTAAATTTACACAACAAATTAGTGGGAGAGTCAAAACTGGAGCCCAGGTCTAATGACTTTTATGATGTCTATCTTTGGAATGTTTAATTTGAAGACTGAAAGTTTAAGACAAAAGAATGTTCTAATTTATACCACATAACAAATTAAGACCCATTAACTTGAGTGCAATTTTTCAAAGTTTGAATAACTTTATGAATGCCTAAATCACAAGGATAATGGAACATTGACCTTCACCTGTGTGCCTAGCATCCAGTATAGCTTCTGGCCACAGTCAAGGCTTGGGAAGCATTGTTAATAGTGAATCTTGTTTCCCTAGCTGTATTGCTTTTTTTAAATATATATCTTATTGATTATGAGTATATTTTATTGATTATTGAAAAGTCCCAGTTTTCACCCTTTGCCCCCCTCCACCCTGTGTGCCCATTCCCTCTGGCAGTTCGCCCACCCTTAGTTCATGTCTGTGGGTCGTGCATATAAGTTCTTTGGTTTCTCCATTTCTTATACTATTCTTAACATTCCCCCCATCTATTTTGTGCCTACCAATTATGTTGCTTTTTAAAAAAAATTTCTTAAAGATTTTATTTATTTTTAGAGAGCAGGGAAGGGAGGGAGGAAGAGGGAAAGAAACAGTATGGTCAACTCTCACATGTCCCCGGTAGGGACTGGGCCCACAACCCAGAAACAACCCTGACTGGGAATCAAACCAGTGACCCTTCAGTTCACAGGCCAGCACTCAATCCAGTGAGCCAGGGCTATTCCTACCAATTATGCTTCTTAATCTCTGCACGTTCTCCCCATTTCCCCAGCTAGCTGATAAACCCTCCAAATGATCCTCATACGTGTGATTCTGTGCATGTTGTGGTTGTTAGCTTTGTTTTTTGTTTGTTTTGTCTTGTTTTTTGTTTTTTGGGTTTTTTTTAAGATTCAGTTACTGATCATTGTGAATTTGTTGCCTTTTTAATGTTCATAGTTTTGATCTCCTTTTTCTTAAATAAGTCCCTTTAACAATGGCTTGGTGATGATGAACTCTTTTAGCTTTACCTTGTCTGGGAAGCGCTTTATCTGCCATTCCATTCTAAATGATAGCTTTGCTGGATAGAGCAATCTTGGTCATAAGTCCTTGCTTTACATGACTTTGAATATTTCTTGCCAATCCCTTCTTGCCTGCAAGGTTTCTTTTGAGAAATCAGCTGATATGTTTGGAGATGTCCCAGGGCACCTTATACTGTCCTCGTTGTTGTTGGTTTTTTTTAAATTCTTTTTTCTTGCTATTCTGGTTGAATGCTTATTTCTTCCTTATGTTCCAAATCGTTCATTTGAACCCTGGCTTCATCCCCTCCACTGTTGGTTCCCTGTAGATTTTTCTTTATTAGTGTAACTTCATTTCTTCCTGGGTCTTCTTATTTTGTTGCCATACTCAGTGAGTTCTTTGGGCATCCTGATCACCAGTGTTTTGAACTGCGCATCTGATAGGTTATCTATCTCTGTTTCATTTAGTTCTTTTTCTGGAATTTTGTTCTTTTCTTTCATTTGGGCCATATTTCTTTGTCTCCTCAATTTGATAGCCTCCCTATGTATTTGTTGCTGTGTATTAGGTAGAGCTGCTTTGACTCTCTGTCTTAGTAGTGTGGCCTGTTGTAGAAAAGGTACCTGTAAATTGTGTGGGATAGAGCCACAAAGGTAGGGTAACCTGCTTTGTGGCCCTGTAGGGTAGTGGGGAGCTCAGAGAGGGGAGAGTGCTTCTGCCTGGCTTCTGGAGGTTTGCCTGGTACTTGCCCTGTGCAACTGGTGCCCTTCCAGCTGTTGCTCTCATGCTGAATCCCACTAGGGGTGGGTCTGCCTACATTTTAAGTCCATGCAGGCCCTTAAAGCAGAGTCTCCTGAAAATTCAACAGTTTCTTCCACTGTGCAACCTCTACTGGTTTTTACAGTCAGAAGTTATGGGACCTTATCTTCCTGGCACTGGGACCCTGAGCTGTACGTTCTGGCCTGGGGCTGGGATCGATTGCTGCCAAGGTATCCCTCCCGATTTTTATCCACCACACACAAATGTGGGACCACCCCGTCCACTGCAGCCTTTCCACACCACACAGCATCTCTGCGCTTCCCCACCTGTGTCCACCCTCCTGTCCATGTGGATGAATGTGGCTTCTTTAAATCCTTGGTGGTTGGATACCATACAGCTTGATTTTCTGATGATTCTGGGTGTTGTTTTGATGCCTAATTGTAATTCTTTCTGTGGTTGCATGAGGAAGCAAAAACATGTTTAACCATTCTTTCTTGACCAGAAGTTTCCCTAGAGCACATTACTTAAGACCTCTGTTGGCAGCAGACACAGGAATAAGTAGATGAACTCTAGATCCAACTCTGTTCAGTAGTAACTAGATATATTCTGACATAGAATCAGAATTGCCCGCTGGCTACTGTGTGTCATGTTATTTTGGAACATTCAGCTGCTTTTCATTTCAATTAAGCGAACACTTATGGGCACTTTGTAGTATACCTGGCTATAGGGATACCAAGATGAGGAAGAAAAAATTCTGCTTTTGAGAAGTTCATGATGATGGGGCAGCTGAGGGGAAACAACATAAACACAAGGTCCGTATTAGAGAGATGCATGTCATGTAAAAGCTTGGCTAAGATTTATTTTGCCAAGAAGAGTTGGAGAAAGAATCACAAAGTAAGCCTTGATGAATAATGTGTTGCCTAGGAATGTTAGGACAGAGGAGCCTCCTAGGAGAAAAGTGGGAAGTTTCTTAGGATAGAAGACAGTTAGAATTCCTAGGAGAGAGAACAGTTTAGGCCAAAGCAGACTTTAAATTGTGTGGCATTTTTAAGAAAGGAAGAATAGATTTGGGTGGTGTAAATGGATCACAGATTGCTTTGGGGAGCCCTCAGGATATGAGTTATTATGTAAGTAGGTTGGAACTATTAGTGGGGTTTTTTAAATACCTTTAACAATGTTCAAGTGCTTGTTTCTTTTTCAAATAATTGCTTAAATTCTTCTTTGTGTTTTGAATTACTCAATATATTTATTAAAGTTTCAGTTTCTCTTTTAAAAAATATGTTAGTTGACCTTTATGAATTAGCCCTGGCCAGGTGGCTTAGCTGGTTGGAGCATCATCCTGTACACCAAAATGTTGTGGGTTCAATCCCTGTCGGTGTGTGTACAGGAAGCAGCCAATCAATGTTTCTCTCTCACATCAGTATCTCTATCTAGCTATCTAATATCAATAAACATATCCTTGGATTAGAATTATTTTTTAAAGTTTGGGTTTTTAAGATTTTATTTATTTATTTTTAGAAAGGGGGAAGGGAAGAAGAAAAAAGGGGAGAAACATCAGTATGTAATTGAAGCAGCTCCCTCTCACCCACCCCCAACTGGGGACCTGGTCTGCAATCCAGACATGTGCCCTGATTGGGATCCAACCAGCAACCCTTGGGTTTGCAGGTCGAGCTCAATCCACTGAGCCCTACCAACCAGGAGTGAAAAAAAAAGTTTTAGCATTTACAAATTAGGTGTATCTCCTATTCATCTCACATATGGGGATTCTTTTTAACAATATTTATTTAATACTTATATTCCCTATTCTGACTAATGGCACTGTAGTTATTAGAAATAAATGTATTTTCCTTTATCTTGTTCCCATGTGCTAGGTGCTTCCTATTTTACACCTCAATATCACTTTACATCTTCTATATTAATTCTATCCCCTTCCTTTTCTTCCTATTCTACCACTTGGAATCAGGCCTCCATTATCTCTTGGCTAGACTGTTGTAAGAGTATCCAGTGGGCTGCTTCATTGCTACCAGAGTTCTCTTCCTAAAACACAAATGTGATTATTTCTCTGTAAATAAAATCTTTTAATGGCTCTCCATTTGATCTAAACTCCTTGCTAGACTTCTATACTCTGTTGTTCTGTCCTTACTAGTTTATCTCACATCCTCTCATCATACACAGCCTGTGCTTCAGCCCAATTCGTGGTTCTTCTAAATATGCAATACTATTTAAAGTTTCTGTGCCTTTGCACACATTGATTACTAAGTTTCAAATGCCGTCCCTCAGCCCTAGCAACTCCTGTTCATACCTTTTTTTTAAATCCTCACCCAAGGATATGCATATTGATTTTTAGAGAGAGGGGAAGGGAGGAGGAGGAGGGAGACAGACAGACAGACCACCATGTGAGAGAGAAACATCAATCTCACGTGCCCCAAACACAGACCTAAACTGCAACCCTGACCTGAATGGAACCCTCAACCTTTCAGTAACATTCCAGCCAACTGAGCCACACTGGCCAGAGCTCCTACTCACATTTTTAGAGCTGGTTCAGGTAAAATTTTTCCTTCCTCTAGCTTGCTTACTCAAGAGTAGTTGGTTACTTTTTTTTTTTTTTGAGTTGCCACTGTACCTAGTACATGTCTCTATTATTGCTTTTATTGTGTTATATTTCTGTTTCATTTGTATATCTCTCAATCCATGAGTAGCTTTAAGGGAAATAATTTGCATTTTTTGAGCAGTATTTAATTGCTAGTATATACTAGAGATCATTATCATTGAGTATAAATAATAGAAATCTGAACAGAATTAAAGACTTTCCAAAATGTCATCAGTTTAAAAATCATGACAGTATAATAACTGAAAATAGTTTGCTGGACTACACAGCTTGTATTGATGGTGTGATTCACTGAGCCACCAATGATAGGTTGATGATGTCATGGAGGCTGGTTCAAACCATATGAACATGGTTGTTGCATATCAAAACAAGAATTTGCCCAATTATAAGAAGCCAATCAGCAACTTATCAGTTGTGCCAGTTCTCATTTATTTATACATTGAAGCAATAGCATCTAAGAATTGAATTGCAGTTATGCAAAAAAAATTATATATTCCACTTCTTAATCTATATAAATATAAAAAACAAAAGAATATATTCACAAAATGTTACACTAAGTCTTATCTCGATCATTGTGATTTGGAGTTATAACGTCTAAAGTTTAGAAATACCATTAGTCTGGAGCCAGTCAGGTCCCAGAAGTTTAGGTCGCTAACCTTGTACTGAAGAAGCAGGCACTCAGTGATTGAATGGCAAAAAGGCACTCTGGCAGACACAGTAGGAAATGGAAAGGTTCTGGTCTTCAGCAATGTTACAACCATCTCACTAACCACTAGGTAATTGATGTTAATCTTTTTAACTCCTAAAATACTATTTTCAGTTTCTTTTTTGTTTGCAGCTCCACATCCTACTACCATCATGTGTATCTCAACTTCTACTTCCTTCTTCTCATACCCTAGCCTAGTTGTTTGTTTCTAATCTGTTATGGGATAAGAACACCAAGAATAAGTGAGTTTTGAGTGAGAGTTCAGGTTCTCTTAGACTTTGAAATAGATGTAAATCAAAAAATTTTTACTTCCAGGTTCAGAGGTGGACTCTGAAGATTTGGAGTGTAGAAAAGTCATCTTCTGGTTGAGCTACTTATTGCTGTGTGTTACTGAAACAGTTCACTAGAGAAGAAATGATTTCCAAAGATGTAGAGTAGGTTTCACAACTGATTCTTTACTCCAAGTCTTCCTTGAGGAGGTGACACTTTAAGCTGTAATGATATGCAGTAGTTAACCAGATGAAGAGAGGTAGAAAGAGAAGGGAATGGCACGTAAAGGTGGGAAAGAGTTGGTCACAACGTAAGGCCAGAGTGGTTACAGCAAAGTGAATGAGGGAAGAGTTTGATAGGAGATATGGTTGGATGTATAGTCAGGAGTCAGATTGATGACAATTTTTAAACCTGATTTTAAGAGCAATGGGAAACCATTTTTTAGAAGAGGAATAAGATCATTTACATTTTATGAAGATTATTCTGGCTGCTTAACATAGCAAAATTGAAATTTAAAGGTTAACAGGAGAATGAAAAGGTTATTATAGTCTATGGGGAGATGAAAGTGGCGTGGTAGGCAAGAATGGTAGCAAGGGTGGGTAGTGGATAGATTATGATGAAGGTAGAATCAGTAAGGACTTTGTCTGTTCCAATAATATGACTGCTTTTAATTCTTTAGTTAACTCCTGTTATCCAGTTTTGTATCTGCTGTTCTTTTTTCCCCCTGCTATTTTGTCTAGCAGGCAAACTCCCATTTATCTTTCAAAACCTAGCTCGGAAGCAACCACTTGATGTACAAGTTGACTTTTCACTATTTATTGCTTTTTAGTTTGATCAGTTTCACTGTAGTCAGACCTAGATTACAGGGTTAAGAAGTGAATGACTGATTATGATATTACTCACTACCCAAAATCTGATTTCATCTCTTAAGTATTCCAAAGGATTTTCATACGTTAAACATAACTAAATTGCTCTTAAACCTGTGAGGCTGAGTGCCAGAGCTTCGGGTCTTACAGAAAGAAATAATTATCCTCCAGAGGGCGCACATTACAAAGTCACTGTGGTCAGATAAAACTAGTTTTGTAACTGACAACAAAGATTTCCCTCCATCTGCTGGTCACAGGAAAAATTTATCTTATGTTTATGTATTTTTCAGCTTTTTAACACTACACTCAGTATACCGTTTTTTATTCTTGTGCCTTTTGAAACATTACAGAATTGTCCATAAATATCTCTGTAAAAAGAAATGTATTAACTACATTTGGATTTAGGAATAACTCTAAACACTGTTCTTGTCTTTTTGTGTTTACTTCCAGGTACTATCTTAATTTGTTATAAACTTGCCCATTGTAATGACTTGTAGTTGAAGAAAATAATCCTGTGTCTTCCTGAAATAGTAATTTTCATTATACTAATCTATGTTTATTTTATAATCTCATCATTAAATTGAATATCTGGGAACTGTTTTATTATTTTTAAGATTTTATTTATTTTTAGAGAGAGGGGAAGGAAGGGAAATAGAGAGGGAGAGGGACATCAGTGTGATCAGTTGCCTCTTGCACACCCCCAATCCAAGACCTGGCCCCCAATCCAAGACCTGGCCCCCAACCCAGTCATGTGCCCTGATTGGCAATCAAACTGGTGACCTTTCATTTCACAGGCCAGCACTCAGTCCACTGAGCCACACCAGCCAGGGCTGGGAACTGTTCTTAAACTTATGCGTATACTGCTCCACAAAATAGTTGTTTCATTCCAATTTTCCTTTCTGCTTTATTATTTAAGTACTAGGAACTAAATTTATGTGATGAAAGTAATAAAATTATATAAATTTGTTTTGTTGTACGTATTTTGGTTTGTTTTAAAAGTAGTTAAAATACGTTTGCATAACTGAACAGCTCTTTTAGTAATATGGAATGCACATAAAGCAAATATTCTTATTAACATATTTAGCAATAGACCACTCTGTCATGTACAGATTATCCTATGTAGTTAAATGTGTTAAAATGATAAAATTTAGATTTAGAGAATCAAGAAAATTCGATTATGGAACTAAAGATGAACAATTAGCACATAGATTTTTATCAGTTTTCATGACTAACAGAAGGTCGTTTACAGAATTGGGAGTCATCAATCGATATTATTTCTTTGCACTTTGTTTTGTGGTAGTTCTGTGGAAATCATATTATAGTTTTGATCTGAAAGAAAAAGTATTTTACTATTCTTTCCACATGATTTTTGACTTTCCCCTAGTTTTTAAATAAGGGTTAAATATGGCATTTTACCTATGTATTCAGGGTTGTTTTGTTTTGTATACATGTATGATTTTTCTATCTTAACAATATTTAGTTTTTACAATGCAATGTGTAGGTTTCTTTTTTCATTTTAACATGTTTTTTCCCCCAATACATAGGAATACTCTGAAGATAGTAACTCCGAGCCAAATGTGGATCTGGAAAATCAATACTATAATTCCAAAGCGTTAAAGGAAGATGACCCAAAAGCAGCATTAAGCAGTTTCCAGAAGGTTCATATTTTTTCTGGTTGATTTTGTGTCTTAAAGTTTGTATTTTTAATGATGTCTTAGATCAAATAAGTTCCAAGTGATTTTTTTTTCTCAGAAATGTGTACTGGATACTTAGTGATGATCCTATAAAATAAGTTTGCATTATGCAGTACAAGCATGTATTTCTAAAAGGCTATCCTGCTGTTGTTTTTTCCCAATCAAGCTATCTATAGGTCCATGGCTATTATCCTGAAAAGCTAGTATGATTCTGGTAGGGGCACCAAGATGATAGTTAATGGGTATTATCCCTGCAGTCTTGTTCTTCTTTGAGGGACAGATTACAAAAATGTGGTCTCACTGTTAAATACTGTGATTTCTTGACTATTGATACAATTTTGGATTGTTCTCACCAATGGAATATTCAGAGGGAAAAAGTACTTCTGGAATTGTATAATAATCAAGAAGTGGATCTTATATTATCTTTTGATGAACAGCCTTCCAAATAAGCTCACTTATACTTAAGTAAGCATTTAAGACTTGCTTCTTTTTTTTAAGCCTTTAAAAAATGGCATTGAGAAATGAAATTCTTGGGGAAAGATTTTTTATGCATATGATGTAAAATAAATTTAAAGCCAAAATATTGGATGTCATTAGAAAAAACAGTATTAAGTTAGACTAAGCATTTCTTTTTTTTTTTTAGGTTTTGGAACTTGAAGGTGAAAAGGGAGAATGGGGATTTAAAGCACTGAAACAAATGATTAAGATTAACTTCAAGTTGGTAAGATTTGTTTTGAGGGAAATTAAACTAGTAATTTTTAAAATAAGATGTGTAGGTAAAAACCTCGTGTAACAAAATACCATTATATCTACTTCGCTAAAATGACTGTTTATATGTTTTTATATTTAGACTATGACTATGACTATTTAGACTATCTTCATTTGTAACTGCAGTAATACTAAGGAGCATAACGTACAAAGTTTTTTGTTTTTCAACAGAGGTTTTTAAGAAAACTTATTCTTCAGGTACATGGACAGTATTTGGCTACATTATTAATGGAGTAACTTTCCCACAAACTATTAGTGTTTATTTTGGAGTTTTAATATTCTACTTTCTACTACAAAGAGTTTCTCTTCCACTGATTAAGGCCAGAATCTTAGCATCATTTTTGACTCCTCTCTGTATCTCTCACCCCAAAAATAATTTATCGGTAAATATAGGTGGCTGTATGTCTTTTCAAAATGTATCTTGTTTTCTTTTCTGTCCTTAACTGGCCTCTTTGCTGTTACTCATGCTACCTGAGCACATTCCTACGTAAATGCTTGTACTTGCTATTTTCTCTACTCCAAATGCTCCTTATAGATAATTGTATTGCTATTTTCCTCATTTGGTCAGGTGTGTGTTCAAATGTCACCATTTATGGGGATATCTTTCCCCTGACCACCCTATGTAAAATAGCATCCTTCCCATCATTACTTGCTGTCATCTTACCCTGCTGTTTTTCTCCTTTGTATGTATCACCATTTGATCTGTTTACTTATTTATTGTCTTTCTGCCACCCTCAACCCAACCCATAGGTTGAAAGTACTATGAGAGCAGGACCTTGTTTTATTTATTGTTATATTCCTAGCACCTGTTATAGTAGCTGGCATTCAGTGGATGCTCAGATATTTTGTTGAATGAATTCATAAATAAGCCAGCTTTGTCATGACATTGTACTCTCCTAGATCGCCAGTCTTCAAGAATGCAAAGTAAAAGTAGAGGCAAAAAGAAGCAGTTAGTAGACAAGAGGACTAGGTACAGACATGCATGTTAAGGTCACTAAAGGTAGGGGATCTTTTGAGAAAAAGATAAAAGTGGAGCTTAGATTAGCAAGCACAGGTAAGCACTTGCCTCTATGACAAGTGGAAGGATGGCTAATAATCAGTTATTGCTTTCTTTTTCTTCCCATCTCTGTTTTTATCATACGCCTCCTCTCTCTCCCTGTTAGCTTCTCTATTCCATCTGTCAGAAATTGAACTCCCTGAATTGATTAGTGCCTTTATCCAGTTAACTTCACTATTCTTGCATCTTGCTCTTCTTTGTGTACCCTCACTGGCATCCTCACCACCTGCAGTAGGAGGGGCCCTTTGTGATAGCTACAGAAGCTGCCCACAAAATATTTTAGCTCATTTCTTCCCCCCAAAATGTCATGACTGTTCAAAACATGTTAAATATTTTAAGTATATTGTATATTGCATTTAAATATAGTTAAGGAAGAATATCTGTGTTGCATTTATCCTTTCTAGTTCTGCTGCTCTGATATTCTCAGAATCTCTGTATTGCACAAAGCCCCTGTGCTTTCTTTCCATTTATTCTTTGTGAAAATATTTACTATATTTAAATTAATAACTTAGATTATTATTGAAGAAGCATCAGATGTCTCAAAAGATAGAGATTTTGATTAAATAATTATAATGACATTAGGGGGCCAGGTTTAACTCAAGATTCTGTGATTTGAAATGATACTCAGAAACTCTAGAGAAATTGTGTTGCTGTAATTATGGAAATTTGCTATCTTAACATACTAAGAGTTTTGTTTTTTAACTCCTTTAATCATATGCTATCCACAGGGCTTGATTTTACTGTTTTACCTTGAGCCAAGATATGAAGCAAGTAAGGGAAAGGATTATTTTTACTTTATTATTTTGCCTACGTTCCTTCTCTACATTTAATTTGCTTTAGCAGTATCTGTGCACATGTTGTGGTTTATAAGGGTAGTTTCAGCTTCCACTCTTGCCCCCTCATTTTCTTTTTGGTTCAGAGCAGGGCCCATGTTGCCCTGTAGGTCTGGGGCAGTGTAAAATTGGGAGGTTTTGTTATCCACTGCTCTGTGTGTTCACCACTGCAGAAAAAATTAATTTACCTAATCTTTCCTCAATATTTAATCATAGTAACAATTTTTGAACATTGAACTTAATTCAGTTATTATAGCCTAAGAAAATGAATTCGGCAAGATGGAGTCATAGGTAGATAACAATTAACTTCCTTGCAAAACCAAAAGAAGGTTAATAGCCAATTTAAAAATAAAAACAACCTGAGCTGCCAGAAAATTGAACTGTAAAGAAATACGACAACCAAGGACTTAAAGAAGAAACATTCATCCAGACTGGTAGGAGGGGTGGAGACAGGAGGCTGGGCAAAGAAGATGCAAGGCAAGGCAGCAGCTGTTAGACCAGGATATCCCACACTGACGTGGGAATCAGCACCTGAAAGGGCACAATCCATTTGTGGGAAGCAAGGGAAGTGACTGAAAGAAGGGCAAGAGCTGAGCAAGCAGCATTGTTCCCTCCCTGACTCCAAGCCCATGTACAGCCCCACATGCATGAAGTGAGATGCACTGCCCTGGCAAATAACTGAGGCTCCATCCCTTACAATGTAACAGGTGCGCTGACACAAAGAAATGTGGCCCAAATGAAAGAATAGATCAGCCTCAGCTAGTATGGCTCAGTGGATTTAGTGCTGGCCTGCAAGCCAAGGGGTCACCAGTTTGATTCCCAGACAGGGCACATGTTGGGGTTGCAGGCCAGGTCCCCAGTGGAGGATGCAAGGGATAACCACACATTGATGTTTCTCTCCCTCTCTTTCTCCCTCTCTTTCTCCCTCCCTTTCTCCCTCCCTTCCCCTCTCTCTAAAAAAATAAAATGGAGAACAGATCAAAACTCCAGAAAAAAAAACTAAGTAATGAGGAGATAGCCAGGCTATCAGATGCAGAGTTCAAAACACTGGTCATCGGGATGCTCAAGAAATGATTGAATATGGATGCAAAATTAGAGGAAGAAGTGAAGGCTATGCAAAATGAAATAAAAATATACAGGGAATACTGTTGTAAAAGGAGGGAACCAGAACTCAAATCAACAGGTTGGAGCAGAAGGAAGAAATAAACATTCAACCAGAGCAGAATGAAGAAACAAGAATTCAAAAACATGAGAGGCTTAGAAACCTCTGGGACAACTTTAAATGTTCCAGCATCTGAATCATAGGGGTGCCAGAAGGAGAAGAGGAAAAGCAAGAAATTGAAAACTTAGGTGAAGGAACTAGACATGCAAGTCTAGGCAGCTCAGAGAGTCCCAAAGAAGTTGGATCCAAGGAGAAATACACCAAGACACATCATAATTACATTACCCAACATTGAAGATAAGGAGAGAATCTTCAAAGCACTGAGAAAAAAGGATACAGTTACCTAGAAAGGAGTCCCCATAAGACTATCAACTGATTTCTCAAAAGAAACCTTTCAGGCAAGAAGGGCCTGGAAAGAAGTCTTCAAAAGTCATTGAAAAGCAAGGACCTACAACCTAGATTACTCTGTCCAGCAAAGCTATCATTGAGACTGGAAGTGCAGATAAAGTGTTTCCCAGATAAGGTCAAGTTAAAGGAGTTCATCATCATCCCCAAGCCCTTATTATATGAAATGTTAAAGGGATTTATCTAAGAAAAAGAAAATCAAAACTATGCACAGTGAAATGGCAGCAAACTCACAACTACCAACAGCTGAACCTAAAAAAAAAATCAAAAATAAACAAAGCAAACAACTAGAACAGGAACAGGATCACAGAAATGGAGATCACATGGAGAGTTATCAGTGAGGATAGGGAGTGGGGAGGATAGGGAAGAGGTACAGGGAATAAGAAGCATAGATGTTAGGTACAAAATAGACAGGGGGAGGTTGAGGATAGTATGGGAAATGGAGAAGCCAAAGAACTTACATGTATGACCATAGACGTAAACTAAGGTGGAGAAATGCTGGAGGGAGTGGGGAGAGCAGGGCAGGGAGGAGGATAAAGGGGACATAAAAAGGGGACAACTGTAATAACATAATGAATAAAATATACTTAAAAAAATAAATGTAATCAGTGTAAAAATTAAAATAACATTTTGTATTCTGTTTTCAAACTAAAAAAAATGAATTCAAAACAACCTTTTAAACTCCTATTTCACTGTCAATATGTAATCTCAAAATTGGGACAATCATATTTCTTATTTTTCTTTTTCCACAAGATACATTCTGTAACTTGGGTTTTAGCAGCGTACTGATAGGATGGTACCTATTCCTTACCCCCATATGCTACTGGCATACTCAGAAACAAAAGTAGTTTGATATATAATGCTAAAGCCTTTTCCATTTCTACCCATTTTATTCCACCCACTCCTACTACTGTTTTCATTTTTATAATTTAATTCTTGCTTTGAAGGTTTTTAGGGAGTCTCCTTATGTTTTCTTTGTCCCTCATGCTGTTTCCCAGAGCAGGGCACAGTCATAAGCAGGAAAACAACAGTATCATTAGTTTATTCTCCTCCCTAATAAACACTTTTTTTATTAGTCAAGAAGAAAAGTATTATATCTGCCAGTGCTCCATCTCCTTGATTAAAAGTGGAGAACCCAGCCCTGGCTGGTGTAGCTCAGTGGATTGAGCGCCGGCCTTTGAACTAAAGGGTCTCCAGTTCAATTCCTAGTCAGGACACATGCCTGGGTTGCGGGCCAGCTCCCCAGTTGGGGATGCGTAAGGGGCAACCACACATTGATGCTGCTTTTCCTCTCTTTCTCGCTGCCTTCCACTCTGTCTAGAAATAAATAAATAAAATCTTAAAAAAAAAAAAAAACTAGAGAACCCAGTTAAAAGGGGGATTAACAGCAATTGGAGATCATGGGGACAGTAAATGCGAATTATAAGGCTGTAGCCTTTTAAGTTGGCTTACGTGATATACTTTGAGGAGTGATAGACCCTCCGCTAAAGTATTTGTGCTGGAAATTGCACTTGTACTCATTTATTTCCTCGGATCTTTTATATTTTCTGGAATAACCATAGTATTGCAAATAGTGCTGCAAGGAGTAGCAGCATTACTTACATCTCCTTTTTTAGTAGAGTCTTAAGTGGAAGACTTTTCTTGATAGTGGGATGAATACCTGGACTTAAAGAGATTCTTTTACTTTGCATTTTAACAGAGTCAGTCAATAACGGGGAGAAAGAAACATGTAACTGTTGCTAGAAAGCTTCCTAATGAGGGGGCAGCTCTTCAGAAGAGAATACAGCTGGTCTGTATAGCTGGTATCCAAGGCATTTAAAAAGTTGGATTTATTTCTATTTTTTCATTTATGAATATTTCAGTTTTTATGACTTAAGTAAATATGTTATGCAGTGAGGAACAGTATCTGAAATATTGAAAATCTAAAAGTTGTACTTTTGCATAGGCTACCTTCATAAATTTGGCTCATGTTTCTGAGTAATCTAATAATTTCAAATTTAAGTTAAAATGTTTATAGTGTTTCTGTCATAGTTTCTCTGCATAAAACTATTTTTTTTCAATTATGCTGTAATATGTACTATAATTTTAATCATGTATACATATTTTGGTACATAAATATGTGTACCTAATATGCATTTTTCTTCACTCACAGACAAACTTTCCAGAAATGATGAACAGATATAAACAACTATTGACCTATATTCGAAGTGCAGTCACAAGAAATTATTCTGAAAAATCCATTAATTCTATTCTTGATTATATCTCCACTTCTAAACAGGTTAGATTCTGGTTTTCTTTTGGTTATCATTGTGTTTATTATTTATATTGAGGGCTTTGTGGGGTTTATTTTTAGGCCTAGAAGTTCTATTTAAGCATTTACTCTAGTTATTACTATGCTTTTAAAATAATGTATACTGTTTTCTTAATTATAGTATTAATTATGTAATATTAAAAGATATTAATTCTAGCTTAATCTATTTAAATGATGTCTTCAAATACTGGTATAATCTGCACACATTTTTTACCAGCTTATATTAGATTCCTGTTAACAGGTACTGTCACGGCTCCTTCTGATTTGTATCACCACTTCAGCTAGCCATCCTGAGCTTTTTAAATACTTAACAGTGAATCATAGGTGATTTGTGTAGATTTGATGAGATAAAGATCCTTAGGGGAGAACTTATACTGATATAGTTAATGCCTGGTGTTGCTCATTAGGTATTTGTTTAAAAATTGCTTCTATAAAGAATGGGTAGATGATGGATGATGAAAGGAAGGGCTGATAAAGAAACTACGGTGACCATTGGGGTGATGTGCCTTCGTTATTCTAGATTTTGGTTATTAAGAAAAGCAGTGATGATTTTATTTTATTGCTAAGATATTTTTAACTGGATTATTTGTTCCTGTTCCTTTAAGTAACATAGTCCTAAATTCAGCTTTATTGCACTATGGTATTTGAGCATAAGAAGTATTCTCTATATCATTTGTATTCTTACTTTTTCTTTTTAGTATTTGATACTTTTTATATTCATAATAAAAAATGTTCATCACAGAATCAGCCTCTTTCATTCTGTTTTCTACTAGATATCATTTTAATTTCTTGAGGTAGTTTACTGTTTTTACTCTATACCTAAAATATATGTAATGGAAGTAGAGGAGGATAAACTTGGATGTTTTGTTAGAACATTTGCACTTAATGGCACTAATTCTAGAAGTGTTATATATCAAGGAGCCTGTGTTATGTGGGAAAATGTTTTCTTAGTTCTACAGACAAGCATCATCAAAACACTTTTGGTAAACTATCTATAAATGTTACGCCAGGTGTAGGGGGGAAGGTATGTCATTATAAAACTTCAAGGTTGTGTGTTGATTCAAGCTATTATACGTAAGCTATTTATCTTTTGAAAGTAAGAATGGATACTCAGTCGGCAGCAATTGACTTACTCAGTAAGCCATCAGTGGTTGAGAAAAAATAGGCAACTTTTCTGAAAGTATCTTTTTGATCCTATTAAGTAGAGACAGTGTTTGCCACATAATACATACCAAATAAGAGTTAAGTGAATAACACTATTAATAACAGTACAACTAGTTCTATGTATGAGTCATGTACTGTGGTTAAATATATAAAGTGATTTATTAGATTGGAAAGGATAAACCTGTACTATTAGAGCAAATATTAAAGAAAATATTAGATATTTTCTGGGTTTTATTTTTTAAAACTCACATAAAAACAGATCTTGACACTTACCTTTAGTGAATTTGGTCTGTATTATGTATTTTGTGGACTGTCGCAGACTCTTGGTAAGATGCAGATGATAGTGTATCTCATGTGTATTAAAGTTCAAAGATGCACTTTTAGTTTGCTCAAATTAACTTTATTAACAGGTACAAATTTGCTGTTTACAATTATAGAATTCTGATTTTTTATGTCAGATGGATTTACTGCAGGAATTCTATGAAACAACACTGGAAGCTTTAAAAGATGCTAAGAATGATAGACTGTGGTTTAAGACAAACACAAAGGTAACAATTATAATTACTTACATTGGTTTTCTTTTGAAGAATGGGCGGGTGTCCTTAGTAAACTCTCCTGAAGATGCATCCCTTGTCCTGTTGAATTCTTTTGATTTTAATGTTTCCTTCTTTACAGCTTGGAAAACTATATTTAGAACGGGAGGAATATGGAAAGCTTCAAAAAATTTTACGCCAGTTACATCAGTCCTGCCAGGTAGCATTCCCTTCATTTTTTATTAACATTTCTTCATATTAAAAAAAGCATAAGAAAAATTTGTGTTTAAAACATTGCTTAGAGGTGTTTTTGTTTTTAAGCATCATCGCAAAAATAAAATTTGGAAAATAAGTGACCAAAAGCTCATTTTTTCCTGAGTCTTACATTTCTTCCTATTCCAAACCTAATTTCAGTCCTTATGTTTATGGGAGGAAGCACAGGTTTTAATAAATGAACAGGCCAGTCATTACTACTTACTAAGAGTAAGCCTTTCATATTTAATTATGCACCCTGTGAAAATCAGAAAGGATATTGTAGACATATGTAATAAAGATACTTTATATTCTGGTTTATAATGTATGAACCCCCTATAACGGTATTGTCCAGTAGAAAAGTTCATGTGATACTAGAAATACTCTGTATCTGTGCTCTCTGCCATGGTAGCAATAGCTGCATGTCATTAGGCATTTGAAATGTGGCTAGTGTGAGAAGAGGTGTTGTTTTATATTTCATTAATTAATTTAAATTTGACTAGCTATATGGTCTGGACAGTGTGCCTCTGTAACTTTTAGTTATGGGCTATAATTTTGTATTTCCTTCTTTTGTCTTGATCAATAAGTTATTTGATACTCGTTTAAATTTTATGTAGAAATACTGTTTTTAAAAACTTTAAGCTTTTCTAAAGCCATATAATATTATTTTAAGTATATGTATTATTTTTGTGAATGGAGGAAAAGTTGATCAGGAAAGAGTTCTAAATCACCCACAGGTATTTTTATTTACTTGTTTTGCTTTTTTAGTTTTTAAAACAAGAAAAATGTTTGTATTTCATAGTAGTTTTGCTTTACAAAGTGGATCAGTCATTTATGAATTGTTTTTTTAACTACACATTCTTAGGAGAGCTTAGTCTGATGCATAAACAACTGTGAGTTCAGTTTCACATGAAACAGAAATGATAGAGTTGCCATAGCTAAATGGAGAACGGTCTTTCAGTGTATTCATAAGGAATGTGAAAATTTTGCTTAGTTTATTTTAGTGCATAAGGAAAATGCTGTCTGGATTGTAAATAACGTAGTTGGAGAAATGCATGATAATCTGAATGTACACATTGTCTTGCAGGTCATATTTTTTACTCTGTTGTGATTTATTAGTGAATAACAAAAGTTTTAAGTTGGAAGACCAAAATAAATAATATTGGCTTGGCCAAAAAGTCCATTTAGTTTTTTCCATAAAAGACATATTTTTCATTTTCACCAGTAACTATTGATTTGGAAATTTTGAGTATGTTGGCTATCTCCCATGTGGTATAATGTTGATTGCTCTCCATTAATGTCTTGATTTGATCGCTGTCAACTTCAGCTGGTCTACCCTACCGTGCAGCATCGCCCAGCAAGAAATCTCCAGCATGAAACCTCGCACACACGTTTGACATGTTAGATAGTCACACAGCACCGTCTCCATACACTGCACACATCTTTTTTTGCATTTTGCATTTTTACCTTTCTTGAAATAATAAAGCATAATATGCCAAAAAGTTGTGTATTTTCTTCAGTATTAAAATGAATACACAAAAATTTATCAATTTTGGTAATTTTTTGTTAATGTATGCTAATGTGACAGCTGTCACAATACAATCAAACAAAACTGCTTCAAATGAAGCTAAAGACAACTAAGCACTATTAGAGCCATCTTATGGGGAAAAAACTTTATGGTCAACCCAATAAATTCTGGCTTTGTGTAAGTTGGTGTTTGATATTTATGATTATCTGACTGTTGAACATACGCTCTTTTTCATGGCCTGCATTTTGTGGTTGTTGGTCTTGTTTCAAAGTTGAACTCAAATGTCACCACTCTTATTACTCCTTCGACATCTCCCAGGAAAGTTAGTCCCCTTCTCTTCCATTCTTCTGGGTACCTGATTCATACTTAAACCAGAATTGTTATCATTTATAATTTAATTTATCTCTTGACAGATTAATCTACTAGATTGTGAATGTTTTTAGGCCAGGTACATTGGTTTATTTAAATTATTCCCCAAGACAGACCCAGTACCCTGCACAAAGAAGGTACTCAGAGGGTGTTTTCCATTGAATTAGTGGATCTAAAATCATGAAGATTTCAGGAAGACCATAAATAACCTGCTAGCTAAAAACCAACATAACATTTTATATATAATAATATACCTCTGTCCACCTTTTTTAAAAATCTTTATTTATTTATTTATTTAGAAGGGAAGAGAGGGAGAAAGAAAGGGAGAGAAACATCAGTGTTCAAGAGATACATCAATCAATTGCCTCTTGCACACCCCCAGCTGGGGACCTGGCCCACAACCCAGGCGTGTGCCCTGACTGGGAATTGAACCAGCTACCTTTTGATTTTCAGTCCAGCACTCAAGCCACTGAGCTACACCAGCCAGGGTGGCTACTTTTTTCTTACTAAATGACTAGAAAGTACAAAAGATGTGCATGTTCCTTTTTGGCCATTAAAGGTAGTATTTTTAGGATTCTAAGTCCCAATTAAAATTTTTAGTGCATTTTCACAGAGAATTGTAAATTTTTACAAATGCTTTATAAATGTAAGGTTTTGGGGCTCACTCAAATAAAAATTACTAGGCTGACTCTGACTGAAGTTTATTATTTGTTTTCCTAGACTGATGATGGAGAAGATGACCTGAAAAAGGGTACACAGTTATTAGAAATATATGCTTTGGAAATTCAAATGTACACGGCACAGAAAAATAACAAAAAACTTAAAGCACTCTATGAACAGTCACTTCACATCAAGTCTGCCATCCCTCATCCACTGATCATGGGCGTCATCAGAGGCAAGTGGTTTGGAAAGAGTGGGCAGTGTCATGGAAGATATCGAGGTGTCTTTGCAAATAACTGAATGACTCTGAAAGTTGTTTCTGTTTTAATGAAAGTAATAGGCAAAATAGCGAAATGCATGAAATGATAACAGTCTTAGAAACTAGGATGAACTTTTGTCCTGTAAAATTTATATCAGTGAGGATAATAATAGAAAATGTATCATCGTAAGTTTAATTCTAGAATTATACTGATGTGTATAAAATTACTTTCTACTTTAATTGAGAAGACAGTCTTGCAAATGCTTGCTTGACTGATATTTAAAGAAGAGCTTGCTTTTTAGAGTTCAAGTGTGTTCCCTGGGGCTAGTACTGTTCTTGTTACAGAATTGAAAGACTGGAAACCATTGAAATAGTGTTCATTCGATTTCTGTAAAGTGGTCAGTGCTGTTATGACAGAACTGTAAATGTCCTCTTCTGTTTCATTCTTCACAGAATGTGGTGGTAAAATGCACTTGAGAGAAGGTGAATTTGAAAAGGCACACACTGATTTTTTTGAAGCCTTCAAGAATTATGATGAATCAGGAAGTCCAAGGCGAACTACTTGCTTAAAATATTTAGTCTTAGCAAATATGCTAATGAAATCAGGAATAAATCCATTTGACTCACAGGAGGTATATGTGTTAACTTCTTATCAGCTGTCTTTCTGGAAATAAACTTTGTACGTATACATAGTTAATTCTTTTTTACTGTATTTAGGCCAAACCATACAAAAATGATCCAGAAATTCTCGCAATGACGAATTTAGTAAGGTAAGATTTTATCTTTCAGTTAAGGTAAATTTTTTTAAAACAGTGAATAAAGGAGAGAGAGAGGAAAGAACTTTTCAGAATTCAGTTAATTCTGAACAATTTTATATTTTGGTTTGAAATATGCCAAAGCTTGTGAAATTTTTATGTTCTAGTCATTTATTATGCTGTTTCTGTTAGGCATGAGATTTTATAAAGTATTTGCTGCTTTTCTCACCTGTATGTATACTATTTTTCAGTAGAAACTGAAGGTATATGTTTTAAAACAATTTCACAGTGTTTACTGTTTGTACTTGCCTTAATACCAAATAAGTTACGAGTTGGTCCACATGAGTCAAGAATTTTCAATAAGACAGTTACTTTACTCCTCTCTCAGTTGACAAGGTAAGTAAATCATTTTTAAAAAATTTACCTCACGTAATTTTCTGAGGTGAGGAAGAGAGGAGTCATACTGGTAAGATACCTAAAGGTTTGTTAATAGCTTCAATGGAAATATATATGACTAATGATGTTTAACAACTGAAAAACCAGCCATAATTAAAGTTCTAGAAATTAAAAGCCTAGAAAAAAAGGCCTGTTTTTGCCAAGGAAATTAGTGAGCAAGAATAATTTCCCTCTATGCTAGAAATAAATGGAGCCCAAGCTTTAATGGGCTTTCTTTGTAGAAAAGTATGAGAAACTTACTAGGTTTCAAGTTCTTTGTTTTAGATTGTATGGCTTAGTTTACTAAGGCATGGAGAATGAAGTCAGAGACACTAGGCAGGGGGATTTTGCAGATATATGTAGGTAATTTAGATGATCAGACATTCTCTTAATGGTCTTTTTCATATAAAAAAAATCACTGTTAGAGTATAAATTTAGTCACCTGCAAATGAATTTTATATATTTGGAAAAAGAGCTATTCCATGATATTGTTTAAATTCTTACATAAAATGTTCTCATTTACTTTGTTTTTACTTGTCAGTGTTTTTTATAAGTTACTAGGTTTTCTTTTTTAGGGAAACCTTAATTTTAGCTGTAAAAATAATGATTTTTTTTTAGGATTTAATTTTTTTATTTTTAGAGAGGGGAAGGGAGGGAGAAAAATGTGTGGTTGCCTCTCACACACCCCCTACTGGGGACCTGGCCTGTAACCCAGGCATGTTGCCCTAACTGGGAATCAAACCCTCATCCCTTTTGGTTCACAAACCAGCACTCAATCCACTGAGCCACACCAGCCAGGGCATATTTTAAGGGAACTAAGAACGGTTAAGGGATAAAACCCTACATTTTTAAATTGCAACATTAAAAAAATTTAATTTCTTTAATTGTGTGTTTCTTTAGTCTATTTTAATAAATAGTTATTAAGTTAATTTTCGTTATAAAGGGAAATTTCTCCATCTTTGTTTCAGATAGTTTATTCCATCTACATTTGGTCATATTAACTAAGAGGTGATTTTGTTAGAAATTAATTAACCTCATAATACTTTTTTTAAATTGTTTTTAAAGTCCAATTGCTAATACCACAGTTTAAACTTTTAAAACTCTTAAAGAAATATTGAGAGGAAGTTTTGCCCTACTTTAATATTTTATCTAAATTAAATTGGTTAAATCTATTAAAATGGATTTAAAAAACTGATTTATCAGACCTTTACAAAACAATAGCTATATTTGTACTTTTACCATATCTTACAATTTAGTTCAATAAAGCTTCTATTTTGGAACTTGGGGATTTATTTTAATGGTAAATTTTGAACCAAACAAGTGGCCTGTAGTGTCCCACATTTTGCACAAGATTTTTTTAAGCCCCTTAAATAGTGGAAGAGTATCTCTTGGTTAAAACATAAATGTGTAAGTGTTTTCACTTCTTGAATATATCCTCCTGTAGTATATATTAGGATAGTATACTTGAAGTAGGTGAGAAAGTAATGCTTCCTAATTTTATCTTCCTAGTCAGTTGCCAGCAGACTAGAGGAAAATAATTCCTGTTGAAGCACTTGAATCACCTGCCCCTAACATGAAGTTACATTGCGACCCAACAGATGGAAGCACAGCAGAGGGCGTGCAGAATGGCTGATGATATGTCTTACATATAAAGCAGACAGTGGTGCCATATCCAGAAGGTTGGCTCCTTCCTTCTCAGCACCTTTAGCAATTCCCATAGTGCCTCACAGAAGTATTTCAGGACTAGGTAGTAGATACCTCAGAGAATTACAAATATAAATCAGCCTTTGGCCTTCTGCAGCAGGGTCCATCACTGACTACTTTGTGTGTGTGTTCCATTGGCACCAATGATCCACCACTGATACAATTTTCTGCTGTATAGCTGAGTGAAATGTTCAGCTAAAGAATTGGGAATCCAGTGATCCCTTTGGAAAGTTTCGGCAGTTGCTGGTAGCTTTCTAGAAGAAAAAAATTAGGAAGCTGCATTTCTGAATAAGCTTCAGAAGGATATACTGTCATATTTGAAAGACGAGGCCAAACTCCTCCGTACAGTAGTATGCATGAAACTTGGTTTCTTAGGTATTAAATGCATAATATAATTTGAAAACATTAAACAGTCACTGAACTATTGTCATTTTCTGACAATACCAAGATTTTGAGATTTAAATTAGCTGTATATAAATATATAATCCCAAAAGATTATCTAATCTATCTTTTAAAAAACCAAAAGCATTCAGACATTCATTTTATTTGCAGAAGAATGTGTGTGTGTGTGTGTGTGTGTGTGTGTTTAACTCTTATTCCTATAACCAAAACTATATGATTTAGGTTTTTACATATAAAAATTGAAAAACAGACTTTAAATATATGGCTGTTTCATGTTTGACAATATATGCTTTTCTTTTTCTATTAGTGCCTATCAGAATAATGACATCACTGAATTTGAAAAGATTCTGAAAACAAATCACAGCAACATCATGGATGATCCTTTCATAAGGGAACACATTGAAGGTATGTTCTTTTGCTACCTCAGTTCTGTCACTTTCTTTGTCACTGTCTAAACAGTGCTGCTTAATAGAGCTGAACAGAACTAAACTGTATCTCTTCTGTTCATTGCACAGTGTAGAAGTGTTTGTAAATACTGTCATTGGATAGGATACTCCCTAAAATTAATGAGGTGTTTAAAAGAAATCATTACCCAGTTTTATGTTATTAACATAATCAGGTACTTATATGTTGACCATTTCATATAAGAATGGACATCATTGGCTAACCCTTTCACCTTTTTCATCTAACTTAGATATTGTTGCATGATTTTTACTGATGCTTAAGTTCAAAGTTAATTTTTAAGATTTATTTTTGACAAGTAACAAAAGCTTTGAAAACAGCTTGCTATAGATAATACTGAGACACTTTTACTTTGAAAGGAGGACTAACATTGTGATTGTGAGTATATGAGATTTTTAGTAAGTTCTGTTGGACTCACAGAAACAAAAAAACATTCCTTTGTTCTGGGACCTCTTTTATACCTCCAGTGTTCCCACCCGTTATGGAGCTATTTGAGGGTTTTTAAATGCCATTTGGAACTATTTATTTAAATACTTGAAAATTCCAGATGTATCAGGAAAATCTGAAGACTACTTTGGAAGTAATGTTTTTTGTTCTCCTCCTTCTTTTTCTCTTCCATTCAACAGACATTTTTAAAGTTCTTCTGTGAACCTAGGATGATACTCTACTTTCTGGATATGGAGGAATGTAGAAGCCTTATGCATGAACTTCAATCTAGTATTTTTGGAAAAGACAGTTGAATGTGAAGAAACTGGGGATGATTATAAAATGTCTTTATAAAATAAAATACTCTTAAGTTTTATGAGAGAGCATAAAGAACTTGGCTGGTGTAAATCAGGGCTTCTTGAAAGACGTTAACTATAGAGGAAATGGTGGGCAGTGCAGTATTGTTGAGAATGCAGGGAGATATTTTAGGTAGTAATACATGAGCAAAATTAGGGAGGTGGTAACAAAAAATTGTGGGAGAAGCCTCTAATTATACTATGCATCTATTGGACCCAAATATCCTTAGATCCAAATACCTTATGTCCTTGTCAGACAGAAGGATATAGTTTGAAAAGATAAATGATGCAGTTAATATGATTTAAAAGCATATGATGATTCTTAAAGATATACAAACCATTAAATGCAAATGTATTATCTTAATTTTTGTCTTTTTTTTTCCAGAGCTTTTGCGAAACATCAGAACACAAGTGCTCATAAAATTAATTAAGCCTTACACAAGAATACATATTCCTTTTATTTCTAAGGTACTTGTATTCATAGATCTTAGTATCTATAATTTATAGTTATAAAAGCAGTATATGTGTCTTCCATTTAGAAGAGTAATTCCAACTTGACAACTTTTGGTAGCATTACATTTCTTAAACACAGCATACCTTAACAACTTGGCTTTTAATGTGTATTTTTCTGTGTTTTCTTGGTCTAAATTGAGTTAACAGAAGAGAGAAATAAAGATTATGAAATTTTAAAGATTTCCTAAGCCTCAGAGAATATTACAGAAGAGAGGGAGGCTAAAGAATATAATTAATGAAGGTTTAACCCCAAGCATAATGAAATTGTTTTAAGAGTATACTTTAAATGTTGCAAAGTTAAATTTTATCATACCTGTGTTCTCAGAAATATTTTGAAGTGATAATGAAATTTGTTATTTAAAATCAGAATAATTATTTATATAAAATTTTGACTTTTCAAAAAAGTTAATTAGTAGAATTATAATGAGTCTTTTGTCCTAGGAGTTAAACATAGATGTAGCGGACGTGGAAAGCTTGCTGGTACAGTGCATATTGGATAAGTAAGTATTCAGCGAGTTTTTTTATCACAAGATGTTTAGGACCATAAAGTTTGAATAATGATGGCAAGGATAGCAGGTGGATTCTTAAATTTTTTTATAAAAAGCACCCTTTGGCTATAACTTTCTGTTAAAAGAGATACATATGTATATGTGATAATTTTTTATAAATGAATGAGGATATTAAGCACATGGTCTCTAAAAAAGTTCTAAATGGATTTTCAGAAGGATTTCTCATTCAGTATTATGACCCATATACAGCTAGAGAATTATTTAATGAGTAGTATTTTTTCCTGTATAAGGTATGGTATATGGTAATTTTGAACTTACCTTTTTTGAAAGCAGTGTGTTGTTCAAAGCTTCACAAATTACATATGCTCTTAACTGATTGGATAATTCTATGCCTGTTGGTTCTTTCAGTGAAATTGATGACAGGTAGCTGAAATCTGCTTTCTTTCTATAGTTTGAATAAGGTAATTAGTGTTATAATTAATTCTGAACTCAGTCATTTAATGTAGGCAGCAGTTTTTTTCTTTTGCATTTATTGATATTGTGAATGTTGATACCATATTAGTCTAGCAGATATGCTTAGTGAAAACAGTTTGTAGATGTGTCTTCTTTCATTTATTTACAGCACTATTCATGGCCGAATTGATCAAGTCAACCAACTCCTTGAACTGGATCATCAGAAGAGGGGTGGTGCCCGATATACTGCACTAGATAAATGGACCAACCAACTAAATTCTCTCAACCAGGCTGTAGTCAGTAAACTGGCTTAACAGAGAACAAGCTTTTACAGACATACTTAAGGCAACAGTGCAGAGATGTAATTCTTAAAGAACTGGGAATGGCAAAACTACTGTCGGTTGATGTGTCCTGAAAATTATTGGAGTTAATGGCAGAAGTGCTTTTTTTGATCAACTGGTTTGTGTTTTGCTGCTGCATTTATCCCAAGAAAAACAGCTTTAATCTCCAGAAGAAAACCAAAATGCCATGGGATTTATGCTGTATTGACATCTTGCCCTAAACATACAACATCATAGTAATTTGTCATGGGCAACATGACCAGAGAGATTTTTGTCATGATTTTAAATACACTGACACGCTACTGTTGGTTAAATTTAAACATGTTTTACCTACAGAAATTCTCTCACAAATAACCTGCAATAACTTGAAATGCATACCCTTTTGAACACTTCCTTTTCTCATGTATAAATTAAAATGTTTGCTGCATTTTGCAAAATGTCAATTCTCCACAAATGTGTCCGTATATTTCTGTACCTGCAGTGTAGTAAAGGTTTAGATGAAACCCTATAATTATAGTGGCATACTGTCACTTAGGTTTCAAGCAGCAAAATAAACAGTGCAGCTCAGAAATTGTAGTTTGGTTCTTGATGTGTTTTTATTACATTTGGGGTTTTTGTTTTGTTTTTTAGTACCTTAGAACTTTCAAATTTTATCTTTAGTTAACAAAGTTTAAAAGCCTGGGAGCAAATAAGTTAGTTATTTGCTTTCACGTTTTTAAAATAAGTCTTTATTGATAAAGTAAGTAAAACTAGTTTCTAACAAAACACTTCCATATTACTTTTAACCTTGATGCTTTAAAGGAATAAATTTGTTTTAGGAATAATAGTCCTTTTTAAAATAATAAATTCTAACTCTCAGAATGTTCACTTTAAACAAATATGCCAGAACATAGACAGCTAAATGAATGTTACACTGCATAGTGATTATGCTGGAAAATTATTTCCTAATTCCAGCAATTTACCATTGCTCAAAATCTTGGGTTTTGCTCTTTTAGAATTGCATTCATAGCTAATATAAGTCACACAAACTATTAACTTGATGGTTACACATTGTTTTAAAAGAAAAGTACACCCAAGCTTGATTGTCTTACAGTTACCATTATTTGACACCAAATGACTTAACAGTTTACAAAAAAATCCATCTTTGAGGTAATCACAGGAAGTGTACGGCTGGCTTTGGAGGCAATCCCAAAAGAGTTTTTAAAGGTATTTTGAGCAGTGGTAGCATAGTTAAGAGAATGGACTGTGTTTGGCCTTAACGGTGACTACCTTAAAGGAGGCACAGCTCATTTGAATGTATTGAGTTTTGGATGTACTTGTTTCATTTTTTTTTTTAAGGTTCACATTATTTTATAGTGTCAAAAGGAAGAACTAAGATTAAGATAATTTCTTTGGTTTTTCTATTGCTTGTTATTATGTAAAAAGAAGTGAGTGGCAGTGCAGAAGGAAGACTGTTTGTTGTAACTGAAGAATGACAACCAAGAATTTTTGATCATTAAATCAAATTTTATAAACAGTGGGAGGAGCATGGACTTAAAACAAGGCATGCTTATTCGGTTTTGTCAAAATTTTACGAAAATATGTGATATATATTTATACTAAAACTATATAATCCTTAGATTTAGGAAAGCAATCAGTTAATGTCTTCAGATTAAAGCAGTATTAAATAACAGGTACAAATTTGAAATTGTAGAAAACAAAAGACAAAATGTCTTTGGTAGGGAATAAAAAAGTTTAAGATACAAAATTATGTGTATTTTCTTCTCTTTTACATAAATAATTTGTGAAAAGTGCTAAATTTTTTTTACAGGAGTGATAATAATTAAGATTTCTTTTTTTAGTATGATTTGGAGACCCTTTGTTACCCAAATAAAAATGACAATTTCTGTGCTTGTAATCAGATGTATATGTAGTAACTCTGGGGGAAAAGCTCTTCTTAACCCTGCTCAACTCTAAGTTGATGGAATTACAATTCAAAAAATTTAAATGACATGATTTTCTAACTCTTACAATGCCCAGTTCCCCTGTGATATCTTTGCAATGTTCAGCAGTGAATTTTCCGTTTCTAGAGGGAAAACATACACTTGTTATTCCTTCGGGAACTGGGCTAAAGGTATAACATCTAGTTATATCATAATCTTTAATGTAATTGTATGTGTTGCATAGGCTTTGTTTAATATTCCTTAGATACAGGTTTTATCTTTCTTTTTTTAAAGTCATTTGCCACATTTGTTGTAGAACACAGGTTTTTGATGTAGCTTTATAGTCTGACTGCTTAATTTATTTTTCCATTTAAACATTTCTGTGTTGTGCATCAAATCTTAGAGTTGCAGTCATCCAGATTGCTTATCAAATACAACTAAATTGAGGACAAGTAAAAAAATTGGCAAATTCTTAGCACTTAAATTGCTGGTTAAGTCTTTACCTCTTGTGAAAACTGTAATAACAAGTAGTTTTGCATCAGTTTTTAATGTGTTTATCTCCTTTTTCTTTTTATCCCTAAACCTGGATAAACTTACTCCACAGCAAACTTTGGCTGCCACACATCTGCTACAAAACCTGGATTTCCGTTACTCATTCTAGCTCTTACATTAATTTTTAAATTGTTGATTAATTTTTTTCTCCACATCTAAATGTAGCATAACTTTTTTTAAAGATGAGATGACTGTATGTAATAGTATTGCTTTCATTACATGAGTCTCTTATAACCAAAGGTTAATACTGTTGTTAAAGAGGACTGCAAATTTGATTTTACATTGGTGGTTATGGTTTTAGTGAAGCCTATTTTAAATGGGCTACACCATGGGCAGGATATTAGTGTTATAATAAAAAACAGTTTGTTGCAGATGGAAAAACAGCTGTTTTGATATTCAAAATACCCATGATGGTAAAAAAAAAAGGGGGGGGGGTTTGAAGATTTTATTTATTTTTAGAGAGAGGGAAAGGGAGGGAGAAAGCGAGGGAGTGAAACATCAGTGTGTGGTTGTCTCTCACGTGGTCCCCACTGGGCACCTGGCCCGCAACCCAGGCATGTGCCCTGACTGGTAATCAAACTGGCGACCCTTGGGTCCGCAGGCCAGCACTCAGTCCACTGAGCCACACCAGCCAGAGCTCTGTGATGGTAAAATTTTTTAAAGAGATTTTCTTACCAGTAGTTTTTATGATTCTTCAGTAAACACAGGTGAGTACACTTTTGTTTGAGGGGACAGATGAGGTTCAGGGTGTCAGCATGTGAAGCAAATTATGTTGGGACAGAATTTAGTCAGTTTAGTCCAAGGATCAAAAGGTATTTGCCTGCCTAATGGATTCCCTTACTTTTTTAAGGTACTCAGATACTCTAACCATTTATTTGGCAGGGCTGCTTTTTTAATATAATACTGTTGTTTTAGTACTACTTTAAATAAACCTGAAAAATGATCATTTGATTTAGGTCTTTAAAGTGAAACTTGAGCATATAAAACTTAGTAAAGATAGTTTTATTCTTTATATGGGATTATAACATCTTGAAGAAGATAAACCTTTTAAAATGAGATATGTAACAAGAAATAAAGGAATTGGCTTTGTCAAAATTTTTGGAGGTAAAATTGACATAACAAGGAATTTACTTTTTTTGTATTTGATAATATATATTGCATAAATTATAGCTAGTAATCATCATTATAGTAAAGTACTTTTGGGTTTGATTGGATTTATTTTGTCTACCTTTTTTATTAGCCTTTTGATCTCACATGTAATATACCATATTTTTAGGACTATAAGATGCACCAGATCATAAGATGCATGTAGGTTTTAGAGAAGGAAAATGGGGGGAAAAATTTTGAAGCAAAAATGTGGTAAAATATTTAATAGCCTGTGACCCTGCTCCACTGCCCTGCCCCCCACAGCAAGCCAGGTAAGCTGCATTTGGACTATAAGATGCACCCCCCCTTTCCTTCCAAGTTTGAGGAGAAAAAAAGTGCATCTTATAGTCCAAAAATACAGTAATTTGGCCTTCAACTATTTTGTTTCAAAGTGTTGAATACTATCTATTTACTTTAGAACAAGAGATGATGTTAGGTCTCAGAACTGGAAGTTCAGGTCTTTGTATGACCAAAATCAAATTTTTTCTCCTTTTTTTTAGAGATTTTACCTGTTTTGTTTTTGCATTAGATGTCCCCATCCCAACTCCTCGCCCTAGCAGCATCCTGTATTTGTTTTAATGAAATGGTAAGTAGGAATGATTTATAAGAACTTCCTTGATGTAGACTTGTCAGAGATTCTTTTTCAGTGTAAGCATACCAGAGGCTCCATTTAATTCAAGATTATTAAATTTTGCTACGTTATCTGCTAGCCAATGTGTGCCCTTCATGGCATGGATCAGACATTTCAGAAATTTTGTACATTTTGAATCACTAGATAAGATTTGAAAAGATTTAACTTTTGTAATTTCAAGGAAAGTTAGAATAGTGATGCAGTTTGGAGGATTTAAAACCCTGCTAAAATAATTAAAAATCTGTCTTATGCCTCCCAGTCTATGGCATTAAGGTATATGCCAACTCCAAACTTTGTGATAGACAGTTATTTAAGTACTTATCAATTGATTAAATTGGTTTCCTGTTGGCCAGGATTTTAAATTTTAAACTTGGTCAGAATTTGCACAATAATGGCTGGCCAGTGTTTTTGTGTGTGTGCACATATATACTTGTGAGTACAAAATAATATTGAGAGTAAACTGTAATTTAAAATATGACAAAAGTTCACTACCAAGTCCACCACAATAGCTTTTCCAGTTTTTGTTGTTTAATATCACATATTTCTGACTCAGGTATATGCCATAAAAAAAGAGTTTCCAGGGTACAAATAACTTTTATGTTATGATGGGCTTTCACATGGAAGACAGTGTTCAAATTTACATAATTAATTAGATTGAATTTGTAATATTTTGAAATAGGGCATCTTTAAGTCCATTGATAAAGGTTGCTTATTTTATTGGACATTATTTATCTTATGTGAGTTATAAAGTCCACGGTTTCTAGAGGAGCATATGAATGCTGTGTTATATATCTCATTTTCGTTTAAAAAGTTATTTGTATGTCAACCAAGGAATGGAGCAATGGAAAATACAAAATAGTTTTACGTTGCAACTTACTACATAGCTGATTTATGAGTCTCCTCAATTTTCTTAAGAAAAATACTAACTTATTGGTATGAAATATGACAAATTACTCGAAATAAGACTAGGTGGTAAAAAGCAGGTGACTAGGAACATGACAGGATGTGTAGGAAGTCCCACAAGGTAGTACTTGAGAATCAACTGATGTAGACAGGATGGGTCACAAGGTGCTTTAAGACGTAGGTACTGAAGGATTTTTGACTGGAAGTACACATTCTTTATCAGTAATAAAAATTATGTAATCTACCTCTTAAATACTTCCTGTGTAAATATTAGTTTCAGTTAGCACAAAGCCAGCACAGTGGTTTTAAACAGTATACTTAATATATTTAATAAAGCAATTTGATCATGTGTACTTAAGTAAAATAACTTGAATGTTTTAAAAATGCTTCTCAGAAATCAGTACATTTTGTTCATTTGGGTTGACAATCAGGATTTAATTTTTCACTTAAGATTATCTTCTTGTTCTGCTTTGAAGCATTCATGGAGAAGTTGGACTCTCCTGAACCCTGTTTAATGATTTGTCCTGGAACAATTCATGTTGCAAACAAATGTTTCAGGAATTACTCCTTGAGTATAAAATGTCTCTAAGCATAAAACGAAGTGAAGGAAGAAATGTGCTCCTCCAAATCCCTCTTAAGAGTCTTTAAAATGAATTCTAAATTCAAGGGCTGCAATATCTCAGAATTTGTATCTGAATATTGTGATTTATTGAGTATAGAAAAATAATGTTCTCGGGTATAACCTTCAGCCTAGAGAAATGAGCCAACCCTAGTCTCAAAGTACAATAATGGATACAATCAGACAGCTTTTGAAACTCAGAAGAACTTTTTAAAAAAGTAGCTTTTGTGGCCAGGGTTCCAATGTAAACGTATAAAACTAATGTTACTTTGCACATTGCAAGTCCTTTGGCCTTCCAAGTAGTGGAAGCAGGAGGAGAGGAATGAGGCAGGTCATCTTCTATTTCAGCCTCCTTCAACCAGCAGTTGTAGGGGGTATGTTGATGGCATTAACCCAGCAAGGAACCAGGTAAGCAATGTCTGCCCAATATCTTGAGCAGTGTATTTGTTGTATTTAATAGTTTTATGGTCCCAACTCAATTTTTAGAGTAATGAGTAGAAATACGTAGTTTTCTTTCTAGAAAGCTGTTTTGTATTTTGTTGGGTAATGATTGATCCTCTGTAGATAGTGGCTTTTAACTGAGGAAGGATACCTATCTTGGACCTGTTAAAAGTGAGTTGTGTTGTGAACAGATATAGACTACAAATGGATGTACCTTTTGGGTAGGATAGAGGTCATATTTAATTAAAACATGGGTCTCTCCCCTTTCCAATTACTGTCTTCACCACCAAAAGGCAGGAAAGAAATCTAGAAGTGCTGGAATCTAAAAGGAATATGCTCTTTCTGTAACCCCTTCATTAAATACCTGTTTATTTAACATTTATTGGGCATAATGTACACTAAGGTTGAAGGATACCATGAGGAACAAATTATTACCGTGCTAAAAGTGCTTAATTCTCTGTAGAAAGGCAGATGAATAAAATAATTTCAAATAGAGAAAAACTAACAATAAATGAAGGTGGGGGGCATCTCTGAGGCTGTGAAAGTTGATTTCACACGTGAATGATCAAAAAGAACGGGCCATGCAAATCTAGGGAACGGAGCCCAGGCAGAGTTTAAGTCTACCTGAAATTGGATGGGTATACCAAAATCAAGCAAGATAGAGTGATGTTAAACAAAATTGGAGAAGTGGTCAGGGACCAGACAACAGATAGTTTATAGTTTGAGGTAATGAATTGAGATGATGATTCTAAATACAATGGGAAGCCATTGGAAATTTAGATTCTGACATATTGGCATTTTAAAAGATGGTTCTGAGTACTGTGTGGAGAAATAATACAGGACAATAGTATGATAAGGGAGACCAGCAGGAGCCCTTTGCAGAGGTCTGGCTGAAAGATGATAGAGGCTTTCAGACTAGGATTTGGAAAGAAATGCACAGAATTATGATAGGCCAATGGGATTTGCTTATGAATTGGAATAGAGGGTTGTAAAGGAGAAAAGGGTGGTTTCTATGTTTCTTACTGAACAATTGGCAGAGAGTGGTATCGCTAAAAGAAATGGGAACTGGGAAAACATATTTGTAGCAAATAAGGCAGAACCAGCAAAAGAGACAAGTGGACTACAAGCTGGAAAATAAACAGTAGTATAGCAAAAGCTAGGTATTTTTATATGGAATGATCAACTGAATGCTGCTGAGAGGTTAAGTAAGTTGGCAGAGAAGAGCCCTAGGATTTAGCAAGAAACAAGTCTTTGGGGATACTAATGAGCATTTCCATTGGAGAGATGAGGGTGTTCCAACTCTTCAGTTGGACTGTGAGAAACTTCTTTAAATAGTCACTGTCCTTAATGTCTCATAAATTGAAGGTTTTTTACAATCCATCCGTTTTTATATTTTCCAAATGTTAAGCAGAATAACAGGAAAGTTTGAAACAGCAAAACTTAACTCCAGCCAGTAATAACGAGCCTCCTACAAAGTGTCTCTTCCTATAAAATTTTAATACCCATTTTTCCCTTTCCCACTCTATATAAGCATTTAAATTTTTTTTCTTTGACATCCATTAATTATGAAGTTGCATAATATCCATGGCTTTACCTAACTTTATACCTGTACAAAAGCTGTCAAACAAACCTGTAAGCAGACTCAGGAAAAAAAGAGAGAGGGACCCAAATAAAATAAATAGAAGAGAACTAACAACTGACACCAAAAAACACAAAGGATTCTAAGAAAATATTATGAACAACTATATGCAAACAATTGGACAGCCTGAATGAAATGGATAAATGCGTAGGACATACAGTCTTTCAAAACTGAGTCAGGAAGAATCAGAGAATCTGGACAGACAGATTATAACTAGTGAAATTGAAGCACTAATCAAAAGTCCTGGACCAGATTGGCTCCACAAGTGAATATTGCCAAACATTCAAAGGAGAGTTAACACCTCACCTCAAACTATTCAAAAAAATTGAAGAGAAGACTCCCAAGCTCATTTTAAAAGGCTAGCATTATCCTAATTCCAAAACCAGATAGACTGCCAAGAAAGAAAATTGTAGGCCAATATCCCTGATAACATAGATGCAAAATCCTCAACAAAATATTAATGATTCAGCAATACATTAAAAAGATTACATACCATGGTCCAGTGGGATTTATTCTGAGGCTGCAAGGTTGATATAATATTCACAAATCAAGAAACATGATACACCACAAAAAATGAAGTATAAAGACCACATGATCATATCAATAGCTGCAGAAAAAGCATTTGATAAAATTCAGTACCCATTTATGATAAAAGCTCAGCAACTGGGAATAGAGGAAATATACCTCAACATAATAAAGGCCATATATGATAAGCCCACAGCCAACTCATACTCAATAGGCAAAAACTATAAACATTTCCCTTAAGATCATGAGTATGACAGGGGAGACACAGATACATGGAGTGTGATGGATAAAAACAGAAGGGACATTAGGAGCAAGGGGTCCCAGCCCTGTACCAGGCCACCAGCCCAAAGCTCCAGTGCCAGGAAGAGAAGTCCCCACAGCTTCTGCCTATAAAAACCAGCGGGGGAATTGAAGCTGCAGAAGACAAAAGCTGCTGCAGTCTCAGGCAGTTCTTAAAGGGCCCACACATAGACTTACTTGGACTTGCTCCCTCTGAGCTCTAGCACAGGGAGCAGCAGACTGAAAGGCATGAGAGACATATGGGGAGGAACTGAACTGTCCAGCATTAGGTTGAAGCTGAGGGTAAGAAGTGCTGACAGATGTCATTGTTCCTTTTCTGAGCCCTCCTGCCACAGCCACCATGCAGGTGGCATACCTGAGACTCTTATCAACCTGGTTCACACTGCTTCCCCCACTCTGGTGATTCCCTGAGGCCCTACTCCAGCCAGGTTTCAGGCCCACCCAAGCTGTTTCCAGAGGCTTTTCCATATGAATGGCTGGTCTTGGCCTGTACTTCAGATTTTCCTAAATTCTCTCAAACAAGCAGGATCTAGCTTCAGCAAACAATACCTCTTGCTAAATTGCCCCAGGCTTAGCACTAGCAGCAGCCAGCTATGGTTCACAGCTTGGCCTCACCTAGGCATCTCCAAACCCAGTACAAGTAGCAGCCATATGCAGATTACTTTGTAGCTTACGCTGTGTGACCCTAGACAGAACACAGTTGCTGGCTGACCTTGGATATCTCAACAGCTATCAAAGCTCAACTAAAACAAGAGGGTAGGTATACACAGCCCACACTATGGACACACCTTGAGTTCCCAGCTTAGGTCATAGGGAAGACTGTGCCATTGGACCCTACAGAACACCTACTACATTAGGTCACTCTACCAATCCTGGGAGACGTAGCAGCTCTACCACCTAACACATAGAAACAAACACAGGGAGGATGCCAAAATGAGGAGACAAAGATATATGGTCCAAATGAAAAACCAGGACAAAACTTCAGAAAAAGAACTATACAAAATGAAGACAAACAATCTACTAGATGCAGAGTTCAAAACACTGGTTATAAGGATGCTCAAGGAACTTAGTGAGGACCTTAATAGCATAAAAAAAAAGAAAACCCAGTCAGAAACAAAGGAGACACTAATTGAAATAAGAGCAATTTACAGGGAAATAACAATAGAGTGGAAATGAAGTTGAGAATCAAATCAGTGATTTAGAATATAAAGAAGCAAAAAAACAACCAATTAGAATAGCAAGAAGAAAAAAGAATCCAAAAAAATGAGAGTGTAAGGAGCCTCTAGTACAACTTCAATTATACCAACATTCACATCATAGGGTTGCCAGAAAAAGAGAGAGAGCAAGAAATTGGAAACCTATTTGAAAAAAAAAATGACAAAAAACTTCCCTAACTTGGTGAAGAAATAGACTTACAAGTCCAGGAAGTGCAGAGAGTCCCAAACAAGATGAACCCAAGAGGCCCACAATGACACAGCATAATTAAAATGCCAAAGGTTAAAGACAGAATCTTAAAAGCAGCAAGAGCAAAAGCAGTTAGTCACCTACAAGGGAGCTCCCATAAAACTATCAGCTGATTTCTCAAAAGAGAGTTTGCAGGCTAGAAGGGATTGACAAGAAACATTCTAGGTGATGAAAAGCAAGGACACACAACCAAGATTGCTCTGCCCGGCAAATCTATCACTTAGAATTGAAGGACAGATAAAGAGGTTCCCACACAGTAAAAGCTAAAGGAGTTCATCATCAGCAAACCAATCTTATATGAAATATTAAAGGTTTTCCTTTAATAAGATCAAAAATATGAACAATAAAATGGCAATAAATGCATGTCTATCAACAACTGATTCTAAAAAAACAGAACAGAAACAGAATTATAGATACAGAGAATGTTTTGATGGTTGCCCAATGGGAAACAGGTTCAGAGAGATGGGTGAAAAAGGTGAGGGGATCAAGAAGTACAACTTGGTAGTTACAGAATAGTCATGGGGATGTAAAGTACAGCATAGGGAATAGAGTAGCCAAAGAACATGCATATGCATGACCCATGGAAGTGGACAATGGTTTGGGAATTGCCTAAGGGAGGAGGAGTGTTGGGTGGAGGGGGGCAAAGAGGGAAAAACTGTAATATTGTAATAGCATAAACAATAAAAAATATTTTTTAAAAAGAAGAAAAGAGCGCGGGCCTGTGAACCAAGCGATCGCGGTTCGATTCCCAGTCAGGGCACATGCCTGGGTTGCAGGCCAGTTCCCGGCTAAGGGATGCATGAGAGGCAACCATACGTTGATATTTCTCTCCCTCTCTCTCTCCTTCCCTTCCCATCTAAAGATAAATAAATAAAATGTTAAAAAAATAAAAATATAAAAAAGGAAGAAAATGTTTTATACAGCTGCATAATGTTTGTTTTAAGCTCAGTGTTATTACAAAAGCTAAAAAGTTTTAAAAATTTAAGTTTAAAAAGGAAAAATGTTACAGGAAGCTAAGGTTAATTATTGAAGAAAGAAAAAATTCACTTTGGTGTAGCCTGAGTGTACAGTATTTATAACATCAACAGTAGTGTAAGGTAATGTCCTAGGCCTTCACATTCACTCACCACTCACTCAATCATCCAGAGCAGCTTCCAGTCCTACAAGCTCCTCATGGCAAGTGCCTTATATGGAAGTACCATTTTTTATCTTTTATGCCATATTTTTACTGTACCTTTTCTATGTTTACAAATTCTTACTGTTGTGTTACACCATGAGTGTCCAGAACATTAACATGCTACACTGGTTTCTAGCCTAGGATTAACAGTCTATGCCATATAGCCTGCGTGCATACTAGGCTATACCATTGAGGTTTCTTTAAGTGAACTCTCTAATGGTCACACAATGATGAAATTGCCTAAGAACACATTTCTCAGGACACGTCTCTGTCATTAAGCAATGCAGACTAGTTAAAGATCTCAACAAGAAAACATCCTCAACTTGAAATGGTCCTAAACCCCCTAACTGGTGTCTTTATTAGTGAAAGAAGAGGGACATTTGGACATAGAAGCAGACAAAGATGAAAGCAGTGTGAAGACAGAGGCAGACAATGGAATTATGCTGCCACACTCCGAGAAATGCCAAGAGGCATTAGAAGCTGGAGAAGGGCAAGGAAGAAAGTCCCCTAAAGGCTCTGGAGAAAGTGTGGCCCTGCCAATACCTTGATTTTAGACTTCCAGCTTCGGAACTGAGAGAAGAAATCTCTGTTGTCATAAGGCACCAAGTTTGTGATGGTTTGTTACAGCAGTCCTAAGAAACTAATACCCCCATCCATTAAATTATTCTTTAAAGAACAACTTGGGGAAATACATAGCTAAGTTCCTGTGAGCCAATTCGTCAACTGATCAATACACATTCTTATATTATGTGTGGTTTTGTTTAAGGTCACCTTATTTAACACATTTTTGAATACACATTATTGATTCATTAACTCATGTCCAATAACACTGATTCATGCCTGAGCAAATCTTATCTAACATACATGATTTCTCAACAAGGCACATCGCAGCCATCCTGCATTTAGGAGCACTAGACAGTACTTCAGTACTGCGCCTGAGGGCCATTTTAAACAACAAAGCCACCAAAAAACCCACAAAAATATGAAAAATGGCACTAAATAGACCTCAAAAAGGACACTTGTTTACAGTATGAGAACTGAAATGAGAGCAGAGTGTCACTTGGTTTAACTTCAGCAGGAAACGTGCTCCCTGGTGACTCAAATTTCGCATCACTGCACGCACGCATGTCCCTGAATGACCACAAAAGCACTGTGAATGTTTATTTTCAAGTTACAAATAAATGTTAGCAAGTGGGTGAATTCATACAGATGGACCCTTCAAATAATGCGAATCAACTGTAGAGCTAGATCTAGGCATGTTTTAACCTTCCATTAGGAAACTCAGTGAAGAGAGATTTGATGTAATTTCACATATGAAGCTACAGCACTATGCAACAGTGCCCCCTTATCCGCAGTTTCAGTTATTCACAATCAGCTTGGTCAAAAAAGGTTACTTTTCACCAAACTTTGACGTGGCCTGCTCCTTCCATCCAGCCATCAACATCAACATGGCTAGATGACTCAGGATACCCGAAGCAGATGATCCTCTTTCTGACGTATCATCATATCTAAGGGTTGAGGTGAAGTTGCAGGATAAAAAGCAACGTGCTTAACTAATGCAGGGCCAGGGGATCCATTCCCCTTATGACACAGCTGCAGCCCTTAGAATCATTATGAAGTGTTGAGCAGAACTGGGCAGGGCAGCCAAGATGTATCCAGGCGGACAGCTAGGAGAACCAGGTAGGAGAACCAGGCTCTGGTGCCTGTGAGTCAGAAGAGTTTCTTCTGGATTGAACTCTATGAAGTCACCTCATTTTTGTGAAAACGCTGGGTTTCAACGTCCCAGGTGTACAGAGTAAGCATGGGAGAGCTAGGAGGTAATCCTTAATGGGAACTCCTTGTTCTCAACATGAACTTGTCTGTAACTGCCAGAATATTATAATAGTTATGCATGTGCATGGGTGTGTGAGCACTCATGCACTCACAGACACACTTATCTCTCTGCCTTTTATGTTTGTCTTTTATCTTGAAAGACAAACAATTTCAAAAGACCATTTTTATTGCTTCTCCCTAAATTATGTCTAGAACACTGAGACCTACCTTTAATCTGGCAGTGTAAAATCTTTGTATGGCTTAGAAAATTAGTCTGCAAATTCTATATGTTCATTGTTTAAAATTTAAACTCAAGGGTACACAAGGGTATATAATGAAATGTAAAAGAATCCTGACCTTAGATGTAGTCACTATCAAAAATTATCTGTTCTTCTAGAAATTATCTGTGCATATAAAGGCATATAATTTTTGCATAAATGGGGTCCAACAAAATGTTCTTCTATTTGCTTTCTTCCTAATGTATCTGTTAAGCCAATGCTTAAAAAGCACAGCAAGATAGTGTCTACCATGCTACATACAGCACAACATTTCACGGCATTGGGTTATTTTCTTTTGTCTTCTCTGTAACATAAAGTCCCTGTAAAGTGACCTTTTGTTTTGGTATGTATGGCAGGAACACAAGAGTTTTACAATAAACAATATCTCACAATAATGACTCATTATTTGAAGAAAAAAATCCAGCAAATAGCTTAGGAAAATGTCATCATGCATCTGATGGTCAGCAAACTTGGAGAGGGATGCTTGTCTAGCTCTACTGCATTCCATATTCAAAGTCACAAAGAATGGGATTGTGAGAAAACTCCTTTTACCAGTGGGATGTTTGATGAAATTTTTTGGACTAAGATACTCCCACCATTCTCAAGACCAAAAGCTAGTTAGAATTTTTTAAATGAGCTCCATGGAAAGCTTAACACTTATTTTTAGCACTGCAAATAGTTTCTCTTTTGGCTTTTAAAAAGACAACTTCCACCCATTAATTATTTTAATGCCTACTATGTGCCAAGCTATGCTAAATGCTTTATGTACATTATCTCATTTAATCCCCACAGCAACTGTTCTAATTCAGGTTCCTTTTAGTTAATGAAACGGAGGCACACAAAGATTAAATAATATGTTCGCAGTCCAGCTGCTAAGAGGGGAAGTTGAGATTTAAACCCAGGTCAGTCTGACTCCAGAGGCCATAAGCTAACCTTTGCACTACCTAATTCCCACTCCTATGAAAGGCTTGTTCTTTCTCTTTCTACTTACTGCCCTGGTCCTATTCATTGGCACAGCCCAATCAGCCTATCTGCAGTGTTAGCTTCAATAATGTGTTATCTATTCTACCGTGTATTTGTTTCTTTTGGATCTCCCTTCCAGAAAGCTCTGACCTCATTCAGCCCAGACCATTCTACTAGAATAGGGGCCAACAGACTCTGCCCGTCAAAGTAAAAGCCAGGAGTTCACCTTGGCCAAGGGGCCTCTTTGTGTAAACCTGAACAAAGATAACACATCAACTCTCTATGGCATATATACCTGTTTATGAAACACTGGTTTTTAGTATGACATGTATCCATGGAGTAGTTGAAAATGTGTGTAACTTGGCTCCCAGAATAGGTTTAAACAGAGTTCATTGCATGCAGACATGAGTCTGCTCCTGGGCTTCAGGAATTTTGACTTCCTTCCTCCTCCACTTTCAGACACTTGTCTCTTTCTCTCCTACCTACCCAGTCATTTTCTCTCATAAACTTACATTGTGAGCTCATGCTTTGTGTTCTTCATTTGCATCCTGGAATTACTGTTTCATAGATAAATACAGGTACATGCAAGTGGGTATGGTTTAGTAAAAATACATATAGTTGAGTGTCTGGGTATGTATATATATGGATGTGTAAATGGTATGTTTGTGTGCCTAGTACACTGTGACATACGCTCTGGTATATACTCAATAATACGATAACTGAATAAGAATAAGGATGCAAAATTCCTTTTCTGTAACAAAACCATGGTTAGGGAGTTCCTCTCAGGCTCCCTCCACCTGGCTAGCTAACTTCTCTGTGCCCCAGGCAAGGCCTGCAACTTCCTTTGTTTTGACACTTACAAGGTAGCCTCTAAACTAGTCTCCTAGACTCTTCTCTTCCAACTTGTACTAGTAGCCAATGTCAGATTCGAATCCATAAAACTCTTTACATTAGAACCATGTTGCTCTAGACTGGACTGTGACCTCTCTCCAAGTCCACATGTTGAAGCCCTAACCCTTAGTGTGGCTGTATTTGGAAATAGGCAATCTCTAAGGTCATTAAGGTGAAATGAGTCTATAAGGGTTGGGTTGTAATCCAATAGTATTGGCATCATTATGAGAATGAGAGAACCAAGCATTTTCTTTCCACAGCAGCACAGAGGAAAGACCAGGTGAGGATACAGTGAGAAGGTGGCTGCCTACAACCCAGAAAGGGATTTCTCAACATACACCCAATTGACCAGCGCCTTGATATGGGCCTTCTGGTCTCCAGAACTGCGGGAAAATAAATTTCTGTTGTTCAAGTCACCCAATCTATGGTATTTGGTTATGGCAACCCGAGCAAGCTAATACACTGGAGTAAGTCCCTGTTTTTCTGACTCCAGACTCCTTTACACCCCCACTGAATTCGGTCCTGCTCTAAATTACTCAACCACATCTTCAACTTCTCCCCGCCTAGCATTCTCTAAACTAATCAAATATGGTTCTTCAATGATCTGTGAACACCCATGTCTTTTGTTCATGGTGAGCCCTTGCTTCAAAATACCACCATGAAAAACAGCACTTACCACCTCCACTGCAATCATCCAGTTCAAACACCCATCATCTCCTGAAAGAGTATTTCAACTGACTCCTCATTTGTCTCTGTGCCTTTCTCTTCAGTTTATCCTCAGTCTACTAGCACAACTGCCAAGAGTGGTTCTGTTAAAGCGTGTCCAGTTATCTCCTTTGCTCAGAACCTTCCATTGGATTTCCATCTTACTCAGGGTAGAAGACATGTTCTTAAGTGTTCTCCAGGACCCTGCCCAGGTTCTTCCCCATTGCCTTTCTGACCTGATCACCTACTATTTGCTCCCTTCCTCACTTCACTCCAGCACCACTGGTCTCATTGCTGTTTCTCAAACCTGCCAGGTATATCCCTCCTCAGGCCTTTGCACTTGAGGTTTCCTGTGCCTGAAACACTACTACCCTTGGATAGCAACATGACTGATTCCTTCATTTCCTTAGTTCCTTGCTCATATATATATTACCCTTTAAGAGATGTGGTCCCTGCTCTGGCTGGTGTGGCTCAGTGGATTGAGTGCTGGCCTGCAAACCAAAGGGTCATCAATTTGATTCCCAGTCAGGGTACATGCCTGGGTTGTGGGCCAGGTCCCAAGTGAGGGGTGTGCAAGAGGCAACCACACACTGATGTTTCCCTCTTTCTCCCTCCCTTCCCTTCTCTCTAAAAATAAGTAAATAAAATCTTAAAAAGGAGAGAGGCATGGTCCCTGACCACCCTACTTTAATTTGCATACATCCAACTCCGTATCTCACTTTATTGCTTTATTTCTCCACTGCCACAATCTAACATACTATGTGTTTACTTATTGTTTTTGTTTAGCATCATGTTCTAGAATATAAGCTCACTGAATGTAAGTATTTTGTCTAAGAACAGTGCCTGGCACACAGTAAGTGCTCAACAACAAGAAATCCCAGAGCCTCTGCCTTACTTTTCCTGTCTGCTTTAATTTTTATAGGTCATTATCCCAACCCACCCTACTGTCACCCTAAATCCACCAAGTCCTCAATTGTTCTGTTTAATGTGTTTTGTTTTATCTTCCCGGCTAAGCTGAGATTTTCTTGAAGGCAAAGACAACATGGGGTTTCATTTGTATAATCTACAGCACCTAGCAGAGTACTGGGCACATAGTCAACATGTTAGATTCTTGATGATTAGATTCTATTTAAAGTGAGCCAGATTCTTTCAAGGTGAGTCTGCCTGTTGAATAACCATAAAAAAATTTCTAAAGGGGCCAGGCAACTCAGCAAATGATGTACTTTGTTCTTCAGTACTCAAATTCTTTGTGACAGAAATTTCCACACCTCAGAAGAACCAAGTAGAAAGTCTGTTGCTTATTGAGGCTTGAGGAAATAATGGTGGCTGCTTAGGAATATTAAGTAATTTCTAAAATGATATCATAGGGCAATATGGGAATGTATGATTACAACTTTTACAATATTATCTCCTTAGCCACCAGCTAGATCTGCTGACTAGAGGGTGGAAGAGCCAGACCCAGGTGCACACCCACATGCTAAGAAGGAGACTTTAAATCCTATGGTGGGGTTTA
The DNA here is from genome assembly GCA_004027475.1 of Anoura caudifer. Classification (NCBI taxonomy): domain Eukaryota; kingdom Metazoa; phylum Chordata; class Mammalia; order Chiroptera; family Phyllostomidae; genus Anoura; species Anoura caudifer. The sequence goes on from PVKU01004137.1 coordinate 85,501, forward strand.
TAAAAAGTTAATGTAGCTTCTTTTGGAAATAGTTAACAGTTTCTTCAAAAATTAAACATAAAGCAGTCATGTGACTCAACATAAGTAAATGTTATGATATGTAAAATATATTTCAGTGAAGTTGTTTTTTAATGTACCTTTTTCAGATTATAAAAGGAATACATACTAATTTCAGAAAGTACAGAAAAGCATAGAAAAGAAAATCAGTATTTAACAAGCAATAATATTTTGCTTATTTCCTTATGTGTATGTTTGTTTTACCTAATTGTTATCATTCTTTACATGTAATTTTAAATCCTGATTTTCTGACCAAACATCATATTATAAGCATTGAAGCTCATCATTAAAGCCTCTCAATAAACATCAATATCAATAGCTGAGTAATATTTCTTAGAGATATTTCATAATTCACTCAACTACTCTCCATTGCTGGATATTTCCATTTTTTTCCCAGAGATCTCAGATAGTTTAATGAAGACTGTGTGGTTTTTTTTTTTGATGTTTCAGTTTTATAAATAACACTTTAAATATCTTTGTAACAAAAAACAACCCACTAAGGTTTATGTTTCCATCTAGTTTATCCCTAGTCTTAGTAATATATTTTATAAGTTTTGAATTTGGACATATGGCCTTTGAAGAGGGCTTCTTTACCTTCAGTAGGTGAAGATAGCCCAACTTAAGGGCAAAGAATCCCTCATAATTTCAAAACAGGGCATGGCAACAATAGAACGAGGCAGATCAGCTGGCCCCACCTGAGGCAGGGGAATGAGCCAAGCCAGTGTTAGGAGCAGGCATTTGCACCCAGAGGGTGAGGTGTCCAGCACAGCAAGAGGTCAGGAGTGAGAACAAGAGTTCCAGCTGGAGAGCCGAGTCTGTGAGCAGCAGCCTAAGGGTCCAGGGGTTACCAGGACTCAGGAGTGGTGGGGAGGGTCAGGGTGGGGGGGTGTCTGGGACCTGATAGAGATCCAAATTGTAAGAAATCTTCAGCTTTCCCAGCTCAGGACAGAACTTAACATAGAACAAAACACAGCACCAACAATAGGAATCCAGCAGTGAGCCTGGCCCTAGGGCAAGGAGGGTTTGCTGTCTGCTCTCGCACACACTGACCAACAGAGAACCATGTGTGCAAGCAGACAGGACCCCACCAATAACCTTGTGCCTGTCCCAGGGTTGCAGTATTACAGTTTCAGGGCATCACTAACCCATTGTCTGGTTTTGAGAAATCATTTTAAATAAGTAATTGTAAAACTAATAACAAATGGACACTGATTTTAAATACTATGTGAAGTGGACATATTTGCTTTCTCATCCTTCATAGAAACTGACCGTGAATGATCTTTAATTGACTATGATGATGGTTGTGCAAATGAATATATTAAAAACTATAGAACTGCGCAGTTTCAATAGGTGAATCATATCTCAGTAAAGCGGTTTAAATTTTTTTTTAAGGAAAGGAAATTGACAATAATGGGCTCCTCTTTAACATCAAAAAGATGGAGCCCATGAACTTTTACTCATGTTCAAAATCTCTACCCCAGTTGCTTCCCAGTGTACTCAAAGTTTTGACACTGAGAACTGATCCATCTGTGTCATTTCATTGCTTCATCCAAGCCTCAGAGAATGAGAAGAGACCCAACTGAGAGAAATGATGATTATCAACAAACAAGTACTGAGGAGGATGTGGAGAAAGGGGAACCCTTTACATTGTTGCTAGGAAAGCAGACTGGTGCAGCCACTGTGGAAAATAGGATGGAATTTCCTCAAAAAATTAAAAATGGATCTTACCTTTTGACCCAGTGATCCCACTTCTGGGAATATATCCAAAAGAACCCAAAACACCAATTCAAAAGAACATAAACACCCCTCTGTTCAATGCAGTGTTATTTACAATCGCCAAGATATGGAAACATCCCAAGTGTCCATCAACAGATGAGTGGATAGAACAACTATGGGATATTTACACAATGGAATACTACCCAGCCATCAAAAAGAAGAAAATATTACCCTTTGTGACAGCATGGATGGATCTGGAGAACATTAAGCTAAGTGAAATAAGCCAGTTAGAGAAAGACAAACACCATATGGTTTCATTCATATGTGGAATCTAATGAGCAAACTTAACAAGGAAGATGGAGACAGACTCATAGATGGAGAGCAGGATGACAGCTAAGAGTAGGGGAGGTTAGGGGCAGAGGGATTGAGCAGAAATGAAAAAGAACTCATGACATGGACAACAGTGTGGTGATTGGGGGGAGGGGAGTATAATGAGACTAAATGGTAATGGAAAAATAAATAAATAAACTGGCAAAAAAACCCCAAAATGATGGTTGACAAAACTCTGCCACTTGCCACAGGGGATTAGCACACAGCCATTCAAGGCTCTGCAAGAACAAAAGAACAAGATGTGGATTCCATATGCTATATCATTACAGCCACATGGGAAAAACTTATGCAAAGAAAAAAGTTTAGAATAAATAAAATTAGTATGCTAACAGCAGTGAAAGAAGGTGGTGAGAATGAAAGCAATTTTTCTCTAACAATTTGCTTTCTGATGTTTCCTTGCCTGTCAAGGAATAATAGTACAGTCTTTAGTGATGCATTACCCTGGGAGAGTTCACACCACCTCCGTTTCTGCTCAAAGAGCTTGCTCCATGAGACCCGCTTTTTTTCTGTAACAAAAGGAGTCCAGGGAAATATGGAAACTCTGAGTCCTCTCAGGGTAAAAAGAGAAGAAAAGACGCAGCAGAGGGAAGGGGAGCAAATGAAGTTACTTTTTGTTGTTTTTGTTTGGAGTTTTTGTTTCTTTTGATCATATGCAAAAAAAAAATCAATTTGAGATTGTAACTATGCAGGACAACCTGATTTAGCCTTTCTTGTCTTGTCCTCTTTTACTTCAGAGTGTTTTCTGTGTAAAGGTAAATACTAGCTGCTAATCTCTTTCCTCTTAAAGCCAAGTACTGGCTGGTACTCTCTTTTCTTTTAAAGAATATCTTGTACCACATAATCTACAGTAAATCCAACTGTGTTTTACCTGCAATGAGAATAACAAGATCATACAAATACAAATAACACAGACACAAATAAAAGCCTTTATTCAGACACCATAGCTAACTTGATGTGAAAAGTGTCATCTTATGCCCCAGCTTGCTGGACATTGGATCCACATTGGGAAAGGAATGCGTTGATGTGAGGCAGATTTTTGGTTCTGGGACTGACCAGTGGTATCACGTCTGCTGAAAACGAGCAGGTGGTAAATTGGAGCGGGTCTCAAAAATCACCCAGTTGAACTTTTATTTTGAAAATGAGCAAACTAATGCCCAGAGAAACAATGTTTTGTGACACAGTGCCAGGCCAGTCTAGAGAGGGCCTGAAGTGCCCTGTCCTCATCTCCTCTTGATTCTTTGGAAACAAACCTGTTCCAAATCTGGATTTACTTGATTCAGAGGAGAGCCAGACTTAGGCCTGACCCTGTGGAGCCAGGCCAGATCATTTGGGGAGGAAGGCCCTGATCAGTTCCATGTTTGGGCAGACCTGGCTAGCTAAGTAGTTACTGGATCATTCTGCATCTCAGTTTTCAGGGGTCCAAAACGCCAGTCTCCCTTTGAGAGTAGTAAACATGAAATGCTAGGTTGTAAGCATAAAACTAGTGGTCCCAAGAATCACTGTTAGGTTTATTAATACAAACAGACTATTTATTTGAGAGACAGGACTAGGGAAGACCCTGGCCCAGTCTTTGACAGCTTTGTGTCGGGGTGAGATCCAAAGAAGGAAGCATTAGTTTGGGGAAGACAAAGGGGGCCTGTGTGGTAGCTGGAAGTAGAAGAAAAATGGCAGTGTGCCTGAGGAATGCCTGGATGGCTTCTCTTGAGAGCCAGACTGGAAGGGTGTTGCCAAGGGTGCACCGGTGAAGAGTGTGTGAAAGAAAAAGGGACTGATGCACTTACAGTCTCTTCTCTCTTCTTCCTGCTATTCATCAAGCTGAGAACTGCAATGTGTTCTACACGTTCAACAATATTTTTTCCAGCACAGGAGGTGTGTCTTGCAGATCAAAATCAAAATCCAATAACAACAAAAAATCAAAATGTTTTTATCTGTTTTCTTTCTGAGGATTAGCAAGGCTGTGTATTCCAGTGAAGAGGATCAGCAAATCTTCTGATCTTTTGCTATAGTTTAAGTAAGTAACAATAGATAACTGATGAATTATCATCCATGTCTAAACAGAATTGTTTTCATGTTGAAATCGAGGAATCATCATTTAAAAGCATTTTCTTTAATGGGGTACACCAACTCTTCTAAAGGTGTCATTCAATGGGTAAGAGAATACTTTCCACTGGATTTAAATAAAAATCAACGAACCCAAGCCCTTACCGGTGTGGCTCAGCTAGGCATCATCAGGCATGGTCGGGGCACAGGCCCTGGTTGCCAGCCTCGTCCCCAATTGGGATGAGTGCAAGAGGCAAGTGATCAATGTTTCTCTCCCTCCCTTCCCCTTTCTCTAAAAATAAACAAGATTTTTTTTAAAAAATCAACAAATTGGAAGTGATCTTTAGAGAGTACTTAACCTAACCCCCTTATTTTTTTAAATGCTTTTTAAAAATAGAAAATTCAACCTAAACTATTTCTGCAAAAAGTATAATAGTATTTGGGGAGGGGGGCAAAACCCTAGAACATACCTTCACAACTTAAAGATAGATGAAGGTCTTAGTTTAAAGCCATAGATATATATCACTTCTTGGTCTTTTGACTAAGATCAAGTGTAAAGCCATGAATATAGCCTGACTATTTAAAAGTAAATTTGTATCACCGGAAAATTGAATTTTTTTCATTACTCTGAACTACCAAAGTAGTATTTATAAAGTTACAAGAAATCATCTCTAATTTATTAGCTTAATCTGGTTATTCAGGAAATATTTTTGCACAGTACAACATCTAGCACTGGTTATCTTATGAGAATGAAAAAAATGTTTCACCCCCCCCTAATCTGTCTCATGTACCTTGACTGGGGACAAACCAGCAGCTCAGGTATGTGCCCTGACTGGGAATCGAACCTGCAACCTTTCAGCACACAGGACAGTGCTCCAACCAAATGAGCTACACCAGCAGGGAAAGTTACATAATACTTCTTAATGGAGTCACTTGAGAAATTTTTAAATATGGTTTCTGTAATTTTATCTTCACTGTCCTCTTTTAATTACTCATAAGTTGTAAAATAAAGGTGATTTCTGCTTTTATAATTCTTAAATGTTTTCTCAAGACACAAACTTGGGAGCAGTGTTAATGCACTGGATTCCAGAAAAAATATTTAGATGTCCTCTTAGAGTAAACTAATTAATGAATATTATAAAGCAAGATTTAGCAGGGGTTTATATAAAATTGTATATTTGAGTTTTTAAAAAGTTGCATCAGTTAGAATTTTTGGCTTAGACAAGAAAAGACTAGGTAGGATGACACAGCTATTTCTAAATACTTAGCACATATTCAGAGAAAGGAAGATTGGCCCTTCTCCAGAAGTCTGAACTAGGAGAAGAGTGGAAAATAAATACTGGTCATAATGAGAAATGATTTCTTTTAGTTACAACCGAAGGCCAAGAAATAGCTGCCTTGGAGAATTTTTAAGGGAATAAATCCTTAAATACGGTCTAAGTCATTTTGCTACATGTCGGTAAAATTGTAGAGATATAACATTAAAGTCAAAGTATATAGTTAATCTGAGGAAAGTCTTTTTAACAAAAAAAGATCAAACACTTATGATCTTTTTAAACTTTGTAAGCATTTCTTTTAATATTGAAAAAACTGACTTTTATTTACCTACATTGTTTCAAGCTTTAGATTGTGTGTTGTTGATTCAATAAAAGCCTGTGTATAGAAAATGCCTCCAAGAGTAATTCACAGCAAAGCCAGATTCAGGATAGCACATTGGAGAAACCAGTCCCCAAAGCATCACATCACACACTAGGGATGATATTTTTACTCTTGCATATTATCTGTTTTTCTTTACAAGCATTGCATACAGGAGAGAAAAGTAATACAAGTTCATTAATAAATATGTACATCCATGCTACCTCAAATATAAATGTAGGAAAAATTAAGTAAAATAAGAAGTAATACAAAAAAGTGAAGTTCTGGTACCCTTCCATCTAGAGCATTCAGGGATCATCACCATATATTTATTTGTATATTAAAACCAGCAGACAAAATAGAAACTCTGCCATGTATTCAACCAGTCTCTTTTTTTACCTATTGTTATATATAATGATTATATATAATTACTTTTTAAAAATAATTCTTGTTCCTTGAGTTCTTTACCCTATGGCAACAATTTTCAATATTTTTCATTTCATGGCACACATAAACTAATTACTGAAATTCTGTGGCACACCAAAAAAATGTTATATTTTTTTCCAATCTGAAAAACAAAACGGTAAAATTTTGATTCATTCATACTAGATGCTATTGTTGTGTTGGCTTTGGCCTTCTTTTTACTTGACAATCTAAGGAGAAAAAAGGTCAGTGCCCTCACTAAATAGTCAGGTATTGCGTACTTTAAATATTCTTGCGGCATACCAGTTGAAAATTGCGGTCCTATGGTATTCAGGTATTTCTAACTCCGTTCCCATGTGCCACCACTTTAAAGGCATGTGACCATCCTACTTGAATGAATTGTTTAAAATTATAGACTGAGGATTTTGTAAATTCCTTCAAGTGGAAGTTAATAAAATCTTCAACATTGCATAATTCATATCCTATCAAATGCCCTATTTTCAATCTTTTTTCCCCCAGAGCAGACAAATTCCTGAGTTATACAGAGTTCCAGAGCATCCTTGTTTTTAATTATTTCAGAGGATGAAAAGCTTTTTCATAGCACCCCCACAAAATCTGTTCCATCAAGCACCACACAGTCACACAGAGCACTGAACCCAACACAAAGCCTGTGATTGTAACTTTCCTCTTCAGCTTCATGCCTCTCGATTCTTCAGGCCTGCAGTTTGTACATGTTATATCTTCTGAGAGCAGGTTTAACACTAACACACCTGGAAACCACACATGCCTTCCTCTGCCTGTCTCTCAGAGTTGAAGGAGTTGTTCCTTCAGCATCAGTGGAGTGATGGAAGACAGAAGATGAAGTCTTCTCTAATCCCATGGGGGGGTCATATCAGCACATAACCGTTCTGAAGCAGAAGCCATCTATTTTGGTTACTACCTCTCAAAATATAACGAGCTTAACCTTAACACATTCAGCAAGTGATTTCATTCAGATACCCACCTGTTCTACCTTTGGCAGACAACTTTATCCAGAAGATTATTGCTCAGTGTTGAACTTCTATGGGTGTTGATGGAGAGCTGATTTTTGTGTTTGCTTCTGTGTTTTTAGTGAAACCTGTTTTTAAAATGCTCTCCATCATGTTACCTTAGCTGAGCTGCCCTGGCACAGAATGTTAGGCCTTTGATCATTGATTTGTCCCAGTGTTGACACTGATCTCCTCTGTCAGCCTGTCATGTCTGTCTGAAGTGAGGTGACAGCCTCCCAGGCAGGCCTGAGTGCCTGCGCTTCACCTGAATGCAAGACCAGTTCCTCTCTCACACATCCTGTGAGTCTTGTTCCTGACTAGGTCTCATCACTGCCAGAAAGATCAGCACCACAGCTAGGACCCACTGCTAGCAAGTATGTAGGACTTCAAAGCATGGGCACCAATTTCATGAGGCGCTACATCTTATTTTTTTCATGTATGTCTTTGTTACAATTCTGTTGTGGGTATTTTACATATATTTGTAAGCTGCTTAAAATTCTTTCTGAAATTGTAAGTCAATAAATAATTTTAAATTAATTTACCATTCCATATTGAGTAGAAGGAGTTCTAACTGATCTCATCTTGAAGAACTATTCTTATCCATGAGCATGTCTTTAAAAGTTATAATGGCTGTTGCTTTCTGTGAGCTGACAATAGGGACTGATCTGCCCCTGATGTCTACACCATCCCTGATTTTGTAGAAGGAGGATAGAAAAGGTTATTAGAAGGAAAAGAGAGTATTAGACATACAAAATTGAATTTATTTTAAAATAATGAAAAGAATATTAAAAAAGGAAAGAAAAGAGAATGTTAGACATACAAAGTCAAATTTGAGTTTATTCATAAATATAACTCATGTATATTTAAAGCATTTTTTTACTGAACTAAGATTCTATCATTCTGTCAATTTGCTAGAATTCTTCTATAAATTAACAGGAATGAGAGGCTAAACAGACTTGACACAATATCTAGTAAATGAATAAAAAATATTAAATTTATCTTTTATGCACAAAAGAATGTAGGTTATATCCTATATACAATTTAATATTTCCTCCTTTAACTGTCTGGACTCTTTAGAATATTATTTTGTTGGTGGGTGTTTTAAATGTTTAGATTTGCTTTGGTTTAGGAATTGACTGAGATGTTTAGTAGAGGAAGGGGGAAGAGTAACCAAACAGTCATTACATCTGCGAGGTAGAATAAGAAACAATGAAGAGTTCATCCAGATCAGACATGTTGATTATAGAAAAGGAATGCTTTTGTAAAATGATCGCTACTAAAATTGTCATTGAAGAGAATGTTGATAATCCAATTATGGAATAGTATTATTGAATATTAACTGTAATATTATCTATAATACATATTTCTGACACAGTAGACAGTTATACAGACATGAGCAGAGTATACAGATGATAGGCCAGGTACAGAAGGTCACCAGAGCAGAAAGACCCAGGTGCCTGCCTAGCAACAGGCAAAATGGAGAAAACAAATATAGTAGGGGGGCACCTCACCCCCAGAGTGACCTATCCTCCCCTGGCATGTTGCTAGTCACACAGTAGACCCCCACAGAGAAGGGATGAGGGTGGAGAATGGCCTTTTTTGATGTCCACACAAGCCCTTGCACGACCACTCCCTTAACCATTAAGCCCTCAAGACGATGAGGTTCTGACCCACATCAAATAATCTTAGGGGGAAAGCCTGGGGACTGTTGACCTCAGAGACAGGAATTTTGGTCAAACTAGAGATGGCATCTAAGCCTTGGGTATGTTTCAGTTTCAGGTCAGAAAAGCAGCAAAATCAGACAGAACAGAGGCCACTGCAGACATCAGGCCCAGCTGTGCTGACCAATGACCCCCTGCCTTGGCATTGACTAATCGGTAGAGACCACAGCCCTGAGGAGACACACCTGGAAAGCTGATGCATATTCTACTGAGATCCTCCCCTGAGTCCTGCAATAAAGCCCTTAAAATGAAGGACTCGGTGCGGCCCTCTCTCCCTCTGGAGCACACCATGCCTTTCCTCCCTTTCTTTCCCTGCCTACACCTTTCCCCCTCTCTTTCCCCAGAGGTGTGTTTTCTTCACCTTTCTTTCTCCTAGGCTCCAAGGGCCCTTCTTTTGCCTCTGTAATTTGTTTCCTGAGCCCACATACCCCAACTGGCTCACTTCCTCCACAGCTCACTTCTACCTCTATGACTTTCTAAATAAACTTTTATTTGTATTTGAGTCTTGGCTCTGAATTCTTCACTAGCCAAAATTCAAGGACTGAGGTCTAATATCCGGTGCAATTCGCATCTAACGTTTTCATGCACACATATAATCATTACAATGTTCTTATTTATATTGATAAATGGGCTGCAAATTAAATAAACAGGGTAAGAGTTTGGTGGAGAATAAAAACTCAAGGTGAATCTCAATCTCTGTCACATCCCTTAGCTCTAGGTTTCCACCTTCTTGCCAACCATCTTAGATGTTTAGGCCCCAGCACATCTGAATTTAGAATAAATTAGATGTTTACTCTCCACCAGGTGCTTTGAGGCTTTAATAAAATCTTCAGATTCTTTTGAGTAGCCGGCATCTGGACCTCACTGGGCAGATGTGATAGAGTTAAGACTAGAGTTTACTAATCCTGGTGAGTTTCATTACATTCTCTTCTCAACTGACAATTCTTGTGGAGGAAGCAAATCTTGATTTTCCACATTACTGTTTGTTGACAAACCTTAACTCTGGTTTTCTATGATTTCTTGGATCCAATTACTTTAGCTCTTCACTTCTTGCTTACAAGTAAAAGCTTCAAGTCATGTAAATTGACATTGTGCAATTTTTTTGTTTCACAAAAGTTGTTCTCTATAATCTTACCTTGTTATTATCTATTACAAACTTTGCTAAAAGTAAAACCACCATCTCAGTAAAGTGTGTCAACTGCAATGCTCAGTCTCTGTCATACATTTTAGTGCAATCTGATGTTATTAGTACAAACTGCATTGCACCTAAAATCTCAAGTGCTATTTCTTTCTCAAGAACCTCCCGTTGTTCTTTCATCTACAGACCCTGCATTTACTCTCAATAAAAAGGCAGCATTTTGTTGGCTCTAATTACTTTGGCTCAACCAAAGACACTAACAATAGACTCGTTGTCAGTAAAATTAGCCTTTTATCTGTCATCCTCTCCCTTCCTCTAATTTCTAGCTAAATACAGTGGCAAGGACAGAGTCTGCTGACTCAAAACAAATTATTTCATCTCTCCAAGCCTCAGTTTTCTCCTTTGCAAGAGGAACACAGCGACACACATCTCGGATTGTTGGGCAAAATGGGTCCAATTCATCTGACAGAGTCAGTCAGCACTCAGCGAATGTGAATTTCCTTGCCCTCGAAGAAGGACCTGACGGGAAATTACACACATGTATTGACACGCAGTACATGTTTTTAGACATCTCATTCCCAAACAACTTCCAAAATTTGGGAACCAAGAAATAAACCCAAACTGAAGCTTAGAGGGGAAAAACAGTTTTTAAGTTTGTCCCTTCTTTTAAGGTTAACCTTAATTTGATATTCACATGATGATAAATTCATTCATCGCAATTGTAATTAAATGCCTTGGGCCCTGACGGTTTTGGACCTCTGCCTTGAAGGGAGAGATTGTGCCTGACCAGGCTGTCTTAATCCTCAGGTGATGTGTTAGAGGTGATCTCAATAAATATTCGAGGAGTCAGAGAGTGAGCTACCTGGCCTGTGTTTCTCTGTAAGCAGTGCTTCTGAAAGGTTCTAGGTGAATCCACTTTGAGTTCATTATTTTCTGTTTCTGATGCTCATGACTTATGGTGAAATTATCATTAATATTTTCTTCCCATTTCAGACGGCTCTTCACTTGGCACTATCTCATTAAAGAATCCATTTCTTTCTTTTAAAAAATATATTTTATTGATTATGCTATTACAGTTGTCTCCATTTTTTTCTCCCCTTTACTCCCCTCCACCCTACAACCCCTCTTCTCTCCAGCATCTCCAACCCCCTTAGTTCATGTCCATGGGTTGTACATATAAGTTCTTTGGCTTCTCTCTTTCTTATACTATTCTTACTGCCTCCCATCTATTTTGTGCCTTCTTATTCCCTGTACATTTTTCCCTGTTCTCCCTCTCTCCCTCCCCCTCCCCACTGATAACCCTCCATGTGATCTCCATTTCTGTGATTCTGTTCCTGTTCTGTTGTTTGCTTAGTTTTGGGGGTTTTTTTTTTTAGGTTCAGTTGTTGATAGTTGTGAGTTTGTTGCCATTTTACTGCTAGTTTTTTATTTTCTTTTTCTTAGATAAGTACCTTTAAGATTTCATATAATAAGGGCTTGGTGATGATGAACTCTAAAGAATCCATTTCTGATTGACTTTCCTTCAGTTCTGTAAATAAATGCTTTAATAGTTGGGGGAAACAGGCTAAAAGGCAAGGCTTCTATCCCAAGAAATGTTATTGCAAAATCATTTTACTAAAGCAAGAATCTTTTGACATGTGAAAAATTGGCCCTTCCATTTTTGTGTAGTAATGTTAGATTTTCACCTATTAAAACTTTTCTAAAAAAATGTGCACTGATATTTCCTCATGATACTCCATGTTCTTGAAACATTTTCTTAAAGGAGCAAACAACATTTTGAGATAAATTCCATTGTAGTTGCTTTCTTATTCTAAGGAAACAAAAGTTTATGTTTGCTACAACTAAACATGACATTTTGCATTCATTACTTAACTAAAAATTTATTGGAAATGTATATTAAAATCTATTAGTAGAGAAGAGGAAAGGATTTAATATTTCAGTAAAGTTGAGAACAGGGAATAATGGAAAGAATGTATAATGGGTTTGAATTCTTCAACTGCTTTTTTCCTGGAAGTAGGGGGCTGTGGGTTAGGAGCCTTTCTATAAGAGTTATTGTGATAGGATCTTTTGACAAAGGCAGCTCTTTTTCATTGTTTGTCAGACCCATAAGGGTTGGGATAAGGACCTACAGGGATGGAATGCATGCAGACTAAACACTTTATCTGGGAATTTTTATATTTCAAAGAAATTTCTGAAGAACATGAGATTCTTTAGCTTTGTGAAACAGTTTGAAAAATGCTCTTCTAAATATGAATATGAGCAGTTCCCATCTTACCCCAGCCCTTCAGACAAGATTCTCTGTGAAACTGAGAATTAATTGCCTTGGAGTGTGTGAAGAATACACACATTCAGCAGGTGTGGGACTGAGCTCAGAGACTGCATATTTACCAGCAGGATGTGGATCATTATGAAGATCAATAAACTACACTTCAAGAAGCACTATTTTAAGATAGAGGCGGGCCATTGAGTTTCTGCTAAGCTCTTTGCTTTTCCCATTTTTCCTTCTCCATTTCCAACCTGTCAGTGCCTTGGACTACTTTCCCAGACGCTCTCCACCTGCTCCTCGCCAAGATCAGCCCATGCAAGAAAGGGCCATGACAGGGTGCAGTCCCCAACCCCCACCTCCCACCCTCACCCCTCAGCCCCACATACACTTTGTTTCATGGCCTACTCACTTTTGATGGTCTCAGAACAGTTTTCTCTCCCATTTCATTCCTTAGTGTTCACAGGCTCGCTGTTAATACTTCTCCAGGCATTTTGTCCTTTATCTCTGTGAACCGCATGGCTATCTAAGAATGAATCAGAAGTGAGGTAGCTATGGGAACCACACAAGTAAAGAACAATGACAGGAACTGAGGGGTTGAATTTAGGATTTAAATGTGATTTGATAGCTATCATTGAGGAGCTGGATGTCTGATGGAAGGCAGCTTAGACTCATTCTGTGGCATTCTATAAGTCCTAACTAGATCCACCAAGTCAAAGTTACACGAAAGTAGATTTTGGTTAAGGGCAAAGAAAAACTTCCTAAAAAAATTTACCCTTCAAAAAAGTTACAAAAATCCAGTCACTAGGAGTGCTCAAACAGGGGATGGGTCATTTCCTATGAGGATTTGGTAAAGGAAAAATATTCTACTGATGAGGATCGGAATTCATTCATTTGTTCATTATTTAATGAATTTTATAGAGCATCCACTGTGCGGATGGTGCCCCAGAGATGATACACGGATATGTTTTACGCTTTGGAGGAGCATAAAGTCCAGCAGAGAATTGCACATCTGAGCGAGTAAACAGCATTCTTGCATGAGCGCAGCAATGGAAGAGTAGTCAGAGAGTGGCAGCCCACAGCTAGCATCAATCACAGGCCTGTGAGAGAGCAGGCTTTGGAGATTCTAGCTATCTCATTTCATTATATACTTTATTATATATGTATATATACATATATATGCTTTATTTTTTAGAGCAGTTTTGGGTTCACAGCACAACTGAGCAGGAAGTACATAGGGTTCCCATATATCCCCTCCCCCAGCAGATGCATAGGCTCCCCAACTAGGCTCCAGAGTGGTACATTTATCACAACTGATGAACCTACATTGACACAGCATAATCATCCAAAGTCTGTAGTTTGACTTAAGGTCATTCCTGGCATTGCACCTTCCATGGATCTTGACAAATGTATAATGACATGCATCCATTCATACACTGCACTTGGAGAGTTTCCCTACCTGTCCTAAAAATCTGCTCTGCTCTGCCTAGTCACTACCACCGTCTCCTCTCAAGCCACTGGCAACCAGTGATCATTTTCCTGTCTCCATAGCTTTGCCTTTTCCAGAACATCTACAGGTGGAATCAGGTAGTATATCAGACTCCTAGTTCTAACTAGCACTCATCTCCTCCTGAGACTTCATGCCAATAAACTTTTTTCAGTGCTTAAAGACACCATACTCGCCTTCAAAGAGTTCATCATTAAATAGTGCAGGATTTAGAAAAAAATAATAACAATAACAGCCATAAAGTATGATAAGCACTGTAATAGATGCTGGAGCAAGGTGAAGGAGCTGCTCCCTGGCAAGGAAAGTAAAAGGGTAAGTCGATCAAGAAACCCTTCCTGCCCTAGCTAGAGTGGCTCAGTGAATTGAGTGCTGGCCTGTGAACCAAGGGAGTCACTGGTCTGATTCCCAGTGGGGGCACATGCCTGGGTTGCAGGCCAGGTCCCCGGTGGGGGGCGCTTGAGAGGCAACCACACATTGATGTTTCTCTCCCACCCTTCCCCTCTCCCTGAAAAAAAAAAAGAAAGAAAGAAATCCTTCCTGATGGAGAGGGCACCTCAGCTGAAATCAAGAAACAAGTAGGATTTAACAAGTTGGCGATATATGGGGAAAGTTTTCCAAGAAAAGCAAATAATACAAGCAATTACCTGGATGTTAAAAAAGAAAAAGATAATTGACATTTATTTCAAAAACGAAGAACTGTTCTCCACATATTTTATTGCATTTAACTCCCACAACAATCTTGGCAGTAAAGGTGTTTTAACTGAGGCACAGAGAAATCGCTGAGCTGGTAGGGAGCAAGCTGGGATTAGAAACCAGTGATGCAGGAAAGATGTATTTATTTGCTGTACTCTGAGCAGAACCACAGTGAATAGATCCCAGAGGCCTGCTGTAGGGCAGTAGCAGACGGGTTGAGAGAGTGGACAGATTTGAGTAAAGTACCGTGTGACTGACTGAAAGAAATGCAGGAGAAGGAAAGAGGGGAATATCAGTCAGGATGCGTTGAGTCTCAAGGAACAAAGGACTCAACTGAAAGTGACATAAACCAGAGGCAAGGTATATGGGGGAATGTTTGGGGCTCCAGGGTGCCATTAAGGATCATCACCGACATGCAGGTGTTGTAGCCAGCATGGATGCAGAATGCCTACCCCATGTTCTGGTTTCACAGGCGGACCTGACTGCCCCAGCCCTAATCTCTCTGGGCTAGAGCCCAAACAGAGCCTTCCTGACCTTTCCCGTGGCCTGCTGCATCCTGCACATTCAGAGCCCTGAACATACAGCTGTGTGGACATCTCCTTCTGCTAAGGAGATGGGACATACTGCGCGTGGGGCAACCTTTTCTGTATGGGACATATTGAGATGCATTTGTTTGATTTTTAATATAGGAGATATTTGAGCTATGTTTAAACACTGAAAGTAAACACCCAGATAAAAAGGTAGAGATTGAGAATACAAGAGAAAAGAGACAACCGAGGGCACTATATGCATTGACAGGTATGAAGGCCTGGGATCCCGACTGCTCTCTGCTGTGTGGGACAGGGACCAGCATCTGGTGTGCAGGCGAGACACCCATGCTGTGGCCATGGGGACAGCACCTGGTAATGACTTGAAGAACTTCTTTTAAAAAGAGAGAATAATACAATCATTATACTATTCTTTATAAAAATATATATATATTTAATATATTTATTATGAGTCCACATGTGCTTACCACATACCTTAAGCAATTATCACTGATGGGGCTAATTTGTTTCATCTGTACCCCCACTCTTCAACTCTCCCAGCCTGATGGTTTCCATATGTACACATCAATCATTACAGTACATACTAAAATTAAATAAAAATTAATAATTATTCCTTAATTTCTTCCAGCATTCGGTTGGTAGAGAATTGGACTGCTGACCCCAGGTAGAGCCTTTTGGAAGAAAGGAACAAAGGAGGATTTGTGCTGAAATGCACATCTGACCCCTCACTGCCATACTGTTAGGGGCATCTCCCCAAAGCAGACAAGCCCTGGGCACAAAGTAGGGCCACAGTCACAGTCCAGGCTGGTCCAAAAGTTCGAGTCCCAGAGGTTGACCTGTGGCCAAACTCAGCTGCACTTAATTAATCCATTCATTCATTAAATATGCACTAAGCACCTATTCTGTGTCGGGCACTGTTCAGGGCACTGGGCATAGAGAAGTAAACAAATCAGACATGACCCCTGGCTTCATGGGGCTTCTAGCCTGGCACAGTATGCTCCCTCTACCCCGGCGAATAATCCAGCCCTCTGCTCCCTTCCAATTGGTGTTTTTTGTTAAGCAGTATTATGACATTGAAGGAACTTTTAAGAAAAAAAATGTCATCTAAAATAGCTAGATCTTTTATTAATGTATGTTTATATATTAAAATTAGAAGCAACCTAAATGTACATCAGCATGGAATCCTTAAGAACACAACTTTTAAAAATGATGAATTAGATCTACCCATGTGTGTGCATTACAAATATATACTCAACATTTGCTTAAATCAAGGCTTTCAGACTTCAGCATGTATGAGAATGACCTAGAGGGCTCTGCACAATAATAAAGTGGGAGAAAATTTGAGTTCTGAGGGAAATTAGGGGAAAGAAAAAAAGGAGGTGGGGAAAAATAGCTAAAGAGAAATGGCCAAAGAGACTTTGGAACAAACTTAAATATTACATTTTAGTTATTTGCTCTACTGTCCTGCATTTGAACCCTTTGAATTGTCTCTAAACCTTTTGATATTGCTTTGGTCAATAGCACTTCAAGGGGTGGAGGGATCTGATGTATTCAATGCAGGGTGACATGGTGCAGAAAACGGAAAGTACGTACGGAGGGCAAGACTCAGGACAAGGAAAGACTGAGCATTTAGCAAAAGCAGGACATAAAAATCAGAGGTGACTAGGAGCCATGGAAGCCCAGGAGTCCCTGGGGAGAAGGAGCGACAAGAGATAGATATTTTTATTTAAATATGATGAAAATGGGTGTGGCCATAAAGCTGGACGACTGGCGATAACCATCAGCTGATATCCAGCCAGGGACCCATACTGAGCACAGACAACAAGGCCAAGTGTGGCAGTGTTGCAAATCATGGGGACAGAGTTGTGGCTGTAGAAGAGGGGTGAAAGAGAACATAAATAAAAGAATATACTTACTCTCAAAATAGAGCCCTGCCAAATTGTTAAATAGTTTAAGGAGAATACACCCTCCTCAACAACAGCAAGGATTTCCTAATCAATAAACAACTGGTTCCAAGTAACAAGGTTGCAAACCATACCTTGATACCACCTGGCATCATTGGCCAAACGGAACACCAATAATGTAAGAAGCACCTATGGTAACAATGCTCTTTCATTGTGATAATAAATTAGCACAGGCCGCAAAGTCAGCAACCAGTTAGTATTCTAAAAAGTGTTGCCTTGTAATGTGTAAAACTTGCTTTCCCACCAGCAACACGATGACTCAACCTTTTGTGAGAGAAAGATAGAGTATAAGGACTACTCCTGCAATGCCTCCTATAGAGCTAGATACTTTCAAATATGCTGCTATGGCACCCTGTGCTGAATTCAGTCATAGCACTTATTATATTACATGCCAATGTCTGATCATTTGTCCTTGTTCTCCAGGGAACTATGAGCAGGTTGGAGTCAGGGACTGTGTCTTTCATTAGGCCCTAGCACATTATACACTCTCCTCAGAGGGACTGTTTTGTAATGAGTGCATCAAGGATTGTACGTGTGTTAGAGTAGCCAAAGAAAACAATACTAGGCCTTAAGAGTCCCTTTCTATAAAATGACAGGGTTGAACTGCACCATGGCCAAGTCTCCAGACATACAGGGCATTATTTGTCTAAGATACTTGGTTTGTTTAAATGATTTAGAACTTCCGTAAGTTTTCCCAAGAATCTATCCACTACTGTTGATTCAAGCATTTCTTTAGAGAGGACAGGATCTGAAACTCTTGAGAGCAGGGTGTCCATCAGGCGCTGGAAAATCCCAAGGCCATCAGAGATGGTGCGATAATAACACAGTGATTCTTGGGGGATCTGTGGTTTCAGTTTCAATAGTAAGTCACTCTAAGTGAAAGAAGCCAGACACAGTAGGTCACATATTGTAGGATGAAATCTCCGTACTAGGTAAATGTAGTAGGTAAATAGAAGGTAAATAGAGACAGAAAGCAGTTTAGTGGTTGCCAGGGCCTGGAGGAGGGGGGAAGTGCTCAGGGGAATGGGGAACAACTGTTTAATGAGTAGGGGGTCTCCTTTGGAGGTGATGAAAATGGTTTGGAATTAAATAGCAGGAACTGTTTCACATTATGGTGGATTCACTTAATGCCACCAAATTGTACACTTTGTTATGTGAATTTCACCTGGGAAAAATTAGGCCTTGACAACCTTGAGCTAGGTCAAAATTTATATGAAACTTCACTCCCTGGAGTTAACAAATTAGATGGTGTTAACTAACTTCAGAAACTTAATAAAGGTCTACTTAAGTATCTTATTTGTACTGGGTGTATCATTTTAAAAAATCTCGGCTGATAGGCTATAAAAATAATGATGTTAATGATACTTAGCATTTATTGTGTGCTTATTATATTCTAGGTGCTCCTAATTTTCACAGTGCCCGGTGAGGTAGGTCCTGTCATTATTCCAATCTTACACTGGCTCCAGTTTGCCCACCGGAGCAGCAGGTGGCAAAAGCAGGACTCAAAACTCTGCCCTGGCCTGTGTGAAGTCTGTGCCCATTGGTAATGACTCTGGGTGCACAACTGATACAGCCCAGGGTGGTAAGTGCAACTGATTTGAAGAGACCTTGATTGATAAGATAACCAAGCTCTTTATATGTTTTTCTAATAGCAGAAATATACCTGTCTAGTTGTCAAGTGAATGAGTACAGAAACAGGGTCTCATTGGTGAGCAACTCCCTTGAAGGAGGGGATGGCAGAGTTGACCCCGTTAAAGGGATCACAGCCAGAATGAGCCTTACAAGCTCCGGGTCTCTTGGGAAAGAAACCCTGTGAGAATTCTGCTGACATCTTTTGTATTCAGACTTTTTTAATGGCACAGATGCTCTACACCTAGGTCCCTAGAAACTTCTCTAGAAAAGACAAGTGATACACTTTCCACAAAGAAATTCCTGGCAAGATCAGCTATGTGAACATCATTATATTGAAGAAGCCCTTGCTTATTGGGTAATTCTGACAAAACACTTCATGAGAATATTTTGTGGGCAAAGTCTTTATTGATTTTTGAAATGCCATGCCTGAGAAAAATCTTCCATGTTTGTGTACATGGCTATTTATAATCCTGGTATATACTCTGATGTGTCCGGAGGCATATATCCTTCACCTACTGAATATGATGCAAGCCTTGGACCTCAGTGTTCTCGAATAGTCCACACCATCTGATGGGAGGTGATGTGACCCTATGCCATGAACTCTGGGCTTCCAACCAGCAGCATTTAAATAGTATGCTCTTTCAAGGGGAACTTTTCACACGCAAAATACATGCTCCACATCTTTAATCTGCGACTCCCTACATCCTCCAAAATTTGTCAGAAGGTCTGAAAATAATCTGCAAATATCATGGAACATTCATCCATTCCTTGTGCTCAACTGCTTCTATTGGCCAGAGTTTCTGCCTAGATTGTGGACAACATTTAAAGGAACACACAGTCTCATTAGCTGGGGCCTTTTGAAATATTAAATGTCAATTGCTCAAGAGGCACGATGGGAGGATTTGATTGGGAACTCTGTAAGCCAGGTGATCATTCACATCTCCTTGGATACCCCCACATGCAGCGCTGAAACAGAGAGAGAGCAGGGCCCTGCAAGATTGAGTGCAGCACCCTCACAGGAAGTGAATTCCTTTAGTGAAGTTCAAATCTGACCACTAATAGCGGGGGTAAGAAGTGTGTCTCAGGGTAAACAGCACCTCTCGATGTGCTCCAGACTTGCTTCACAACTGCCTACGTGGCACCTCCATTTCAGTGTCTTAGGCAACTCAGATTTACTATGTGCAAAACTGAACACTGGGTTTACCACTGTCCTCCCAGACTTTCCCAATTTCAGTAAATGTCTCCATCATTCACCCAATGCTCAGGGCAAAAACCTAAAGGTGATCTTGAATCCCACCTTTCACTCACAACCCACATCCAAATCCATCACTAACTCACCTCATCTCAATACATCCCAAACCTGAGAGCCCTCAGCCTCCTACTTTGGCTCTTCTAATAGCCTTTTAACTCACTTTCCCGCTTCTACCCTTGCTCTCCTGGCCTATTACATAACTAGGGGCCAGCGTGTTCTTTCTAAAGCAAATAAAATAATAATGATGATGATAAAATCAGATCTTGTCGCTTCTTGCGCAAATCCTTCCAACATTTTCTCATCACACTTTTAATCCTATCAAAAATATTTATTATGGCCTAGCCGACCGCATACCTCTGCAACCACACTGCTGTTCTCATGAGTCTATTCTAATTTGACTGGCCTCTCATTCTTCTCCAAACTCTCCGAGCACACTTTCATCTCAGGGCCATCGCACATGTTATCCTTTCTACCTGGAACATTCTTCCTCAGATGTTTGCCTGGCTCACTCTCTTATTCTTTCAGGGCTCTGCTTACATGTCACGTTTTCAGTGAGGCATTCCCTAACCAACCCATCTGATACAGCCCTCCTGCATTTCCCACCCTTTTACCAAACTTTATTTACAGAATGGATCACTTCTGACATATTTAAATATGTGTTGAATGAAGAAATGAATGGTCTAGAACCCTTACTAACAACACTAGAGAGTGAATCTTACCATCTGAAGTTGTCCAACTTTCTATGACATTGCATCCTTTCCCTCTGCCTACAGTGTATATCCTTCAGATACACTTTCCCTGGCAGTAAAAAGAATGCATGCGCTGGAAACTAAGTCCAAACTAATCACACTAACACACAATTTCAAGAAACATTGGGCTTCACTATGTCTGCCATTTTCAATTTTCAGAGTCTGTTGATTGTAATCTTGCTGCTTATACATACTTGTGCTTGACACCCAGCCTCCTGGACAGAAATAAAACTAGATTGCTGGGTGTATTTTGGAAGTGTGCCAGAACTGGTGAACGGAAGAGGCCTGCTGTTGCAGTGTGCTCTAGAGGGATGACCTTCAGCATCTTCTTCATACAGTAGCTTGAAAAATACTGCCATCAGATTTCAATATAAAATCTTAACTGCAGAAAATAATGGAAAAGAATGGCCAACTTTATCTCTGAACATTGAATGAGATAAATTCCCATCTGCTGTCCTCTATTTTGTTACTGTTCTATATAATTAGGATGTAACCATTTCAATACTCAAAGTGTATAACAATCAATCTCAGTAGTGTCACTACAATATTAGCTTCTGCAAATGTCATTTTGTTGTGTCCAATATCAGTTTTCAGTGAGGTATATCTAAGGTATGTAGTAAAAAAAAATTGGTAAATTATCCAAGTTCCTTTCACTGTGACTTGGAAATGATACATCTTTGTAGAATGAGACCTCATACAGGACCAGGTCTTTTATTGAAAAAAACTCAACTTGTGTTGACTTAAAAAAAAACATGAAGGTACAGAACCACTAACCCCATGATCTCAGAAGGAATGAGAGCAATAACACTGAGTCATAGATTCCGAAAGCATGCAAACATCTTTCCCCTGCAGCAGCGGAATTACAAGATGTTCCACGTGATATCATTCAAAGGCTTCCAAGGGTCCTGAGTGGAATAGGCAAAGACTCAGAACTGACTTACACCTTTGAAAGTGCTGGGATGCTACCAAATACTCCCCATGGGTCCTGACCTCAGTGACAGCAGGGACACTAGGATTCAACATCTTCAACATCTTGCTCAGTTCGTAACAAGGGAGTGATGAGTCACACTCCAGAGCCAGCACTAGCAACTGTTTTAGGGCTGCGTGCATTTACAAGGCGAGAAAATAGGCACTGAAGGAAAAAGTAAAGGGTGGAGAGATGGAAAAGGGAGAGGGGGTGGCAGAATGAGAAAGGAAGAGCAGGAAAGAAAGAAAGGGAAACTTGATGAGGTGGGATAGAGATGGGCGACTAGTAGGTGTGTGTGATTCTATCACAACTCCCCTCCACCCCCAACTCTCCCCACCCACTCCCTAGTCCTGTGGATGGCCCTGGCTGGGCAGATTGAGAAGCAGGAGAGCTTCAGGCCATGCCCATGATGTCCAACGGGCTTCCTGAGACCATTTTTGTCTTCATTCTAATTGATGTTCTTATTTCTCCTCTCTTTTTTGTTTCCTCTCTGTATATTCCTCATCCCCTCCCCCTTTCTTCTTCACAAACACACTGGTTTTCTATCATTTGGAAGGCCTGCAGAGGAGACAACGTATTTTCTTGTGCCCTGGAAAAATGTATTACCACACAAGATGGACATCTGAGTCTCTGGAGCCACTCCACTGCAGCAGCTGCTGCTTTTCTTTCATCCCAGGTGACTGGGTTGTCCAAAACCACTTCCCTGTGACAGGCCTAAACTCACCAGAAAGACCTTTTGCCCCAGACCCTTAGTTCCTCTTTCTGTCTCAGCCTGATCACTTCACTAGGTTTGGGCTTTTTTTCTACCCCAGGGCATTTTGGGCTGGAATGCAGAGCAAATAGTCGAACTAGAGCACCAGACAGGCCTGAGATCCAAGGCAAACTGTTAAGTGTCTCCTGCCTGCACCCTCTCACCATCAGGAAATGCGGTGTCCTGAAGTATGAGCTCCTTGGTTTACTGTACTCATATTCCAGTTCTGCCATTTCTGACTGGATGGATCTTAGGTAAGCTAATTAAATTTCAGTTTCCCCTTCTAAGGTAAAAAAGGTCAGTAATTCCTTCCTCAAGGATTGTTGCGAAGATTAAAGGAGATACTTTCTGTAAAGGGCTCAGCGCTACTTCTGGCACAATCAATGTGAGTTATTGTTATTTTACTACTCAGTAAAGGATCATTATGAACCACCTTTACAGACTGCCAATGGATGGGTGTAGTTTCTGTTGTTTCTCTTCCAGACACCTGGACCAGTTTAAAGCCCTGAAAATGTAACCTGTTAGGACTCAGCACAGATGGGAATCTAGAGACCCCAAGGTCCCCTGATAGGTGAAGGGCTGGTCTGTTACCAGCCAAAAGCAACAAGCTGGGATTGCTACAGTTGTTTTCCTTAAGAGTTCTGCCAGTTCAGATTGTGAAAGCACTGTGTAAGAGGCTAGGGTTTTATAATCAGGTAAAACAATAAAAATACCTTGTTTGTGTACTTTCTTGTTGACTTTGGTGTTGATGGGTCTTCTGGGAGAAAATAACAACAGGGAAGCTCCAACACAATTTTAAGATTTTATATATCCTAAAATGTAACATATATTATCTTTTCTTCTGTCAATATTTATCTAATACAGCCTTCTACCCACAAGCTGAGATAACGCAGGGCCTAGATAGTTTGGCAAGAGAGTGTGGATTTGATATAATCATCAGCTTGAAGATTCCAGCTATTGTTTAAAGAGGTGGGAAATGGTTTGCCAGGTCTTGTGGAGAAACCCTGTGGTGTTCTAGGGTCAATGATGGGTCGCTGGCCTTCTGGGTCATGCATGTGTCAGGCTGACTGAGGCATACCTTGGCATCGTAGTTGTGGTGAGGTCTCATCTCTCAGCTCTCTCCAGTCTGCATCAGGCTCCTCCCAAGCTTCCAGATCTCATTTCTATAGGCTTGGGGCTGTGGCAGGGGAGTGGAGGGCAGTGATTTCTTTCTATCTCATTTCTAGAGAGTGGGCTCTTAGCATTCCATTGTTTTATTATACATTGTATTATTATCTCAGGTCTGAGAGCCCCCAGGTTACCTAAATACAAACTATATATAGAGATATCTATGCATACAGATGAACAGAGACTAGGAGAAAATCCTTTCATAGGTTAGAAAGCTCATTTTGTGGATGATTTTCTTTCTTTTTATTTTGCTCTTCTTGTTACGATATTATTTATGAAAAAAACACTTAAAACTCAAGAAAAGGGATAAAACCAATTTCTCTCATTTGCAACGTATGCTTCTTTTGATGGTGTTCTTTGAAACGGTATTTTTTTCCAGAGGCTATATTTTCATCAGCTTTAGTTAACTTGAACTTCTTATTTTCCCTTCTGAGACTGTTGATGTGCATCTCACTCGGTCAAGCTGATTGGAAGCATTAGAGAAATTTGGTAACAAGAGTTACAAAGGCTGAGCTTCGTAAACTTCTGGCTCCCAAAATCAGGCCCTGCTGATAAGGTGAGTTCCTGCTAGTTCAGAAAGGACATTACAGAAAGAACCTAGGTTTGGGGAACTGAGAGCATGAGTCACTAACTTGAAAAATCCAGATAGCTTGTAAACAAAACTTCTTATGAGCAGGACAAAAAAAAAAAAAAAAAAAAAAAAACAACATTGAGTTGAAGTAAATTTTTCAATTTCAGATTATATGGCACTTCTGAATGGAAGTAGCAAAGATTTATTGTTTTAAAATAATAAGATAGTGTCCTCCAAAACAGATGAATAATTGGAATAGTTCATGAAAATAACCTGAAGGACATCATAATAAAGCTGGGAAGTTATTTCCTGTTTTTAGCTGGCTTGGCCTGAAGTCCTCACTGCCATAAAAAATGAATGTAATGTCTAACTTTTTATCTCACTCTCAGAGTCCATTTATGCTATAAACTCATTCCTCTTCAACTCACTCTTACCTAAACCAGATTATTCACAAGGAAGTTTATAGTTGTTGATCTTTCATGGGGTTGATCTTACCACCCACCAATTATTTTTGGATGTTATCATCTTCTATTTCTATTTCACACATGTGCAACCTGTATTCTCACTGGAGCTGAGAGTTTGCTATTTAATTCTCCCATTTAATTACCTCTCTTCCTTCTTCTGATAAATGTCTGTCAGCTACAATGGCAAACTCATTCATTCATTCAACAAACATTGTTGAGTAACACTGTTCTGGAGGAGTGTACATTCTGAGAAAGGAAATAATTAC
Organism: Anoura caudifer; assembly: GCA_004027475.1. Classification (NCBI taxonomy): domain Eukaryota; kingdom Metazoa; phylum Chordata; class Mammalia; order Chiroptera; family Phyllostomidae; genus Anoura; species Anoura caudifer. The sequence continues at coordinate 110,443 of PVKU01004137.1, forward strand.
ATAAATAATTATACACAATACACAAACAATTTAAGGCAGGATGTGGCACAAGCTAGAGGAATTTTGAAGAGGATTCTTTTCATCCAGGAAATGAGCTGCGAGATGGGAAGGATATGCTAAGTAAGAGGAACCATATGAACAATGTCAGGAGGAAGAAAAACACAGAATACATTTGGAGTAGGCAGTGAGCCATAGTTGAAGTTTTTGGGCTGAGTAAGGTGCATGCTCAGAGCATCCATTTGAAATTGATAGGGGAACTCAAGAGTTAAAGATTTTAGCTTCAGTCTTGGTTGATAGACTTCAGTGATTAGTGCACGTGGAAGGTTGTTATTGCAGGATCTGGAATACATGACCTACCTCTGTGACTCCAGGAGGTTGACAAACAATTCAACCCTTGTGCCCAGGCAGTCTGCAAGTGGTGGAGATGGCCATTGTGTCCCAGGGAGGGAACTCTAAGATGAGAAGTTTTATTGGAGGGTTTGAAAAGAGAAGTGACTTGATCTGATTTAAAATTTTATGGCTACTCTGATTGGCTGAACAATTTTTTACTCTAGAGATTCTGACTCCACTGGTTTAAGGAAGGGCCTTAGATTTTAAAGTACACCAGACCGAGCACCACTGCTCTAGAGCTTGCAATGTGTTCTCGCATTCAGTACTTTAACTTGAGTCTCTCAACAACGCTGTGCAATGTGTAGATGGAGAAGCTGAGGCTCAGAGAGGCTTAAGTGACTTTCAAAGGCCTGTACGTAGCCTATAAGGGATATATCTAAGACATGCTGAGAAACTGTGGCTCAGCGTTAATCATCGCTCCTCTCTGGCCATACAAGGGTGGGCATGGGGTGGGGGAACTGATGACTCATGAAGAGTATTGCTTTGGAGACACCTGATACCTACCTACATCTCCAATGGGAAAAAAAGAGATGCTTCCCCTTACCTCAAGCTATAGTGAGAGGAGCTTTTAGGGAAACACTTGGAGAATCTGATACAAGTCACCTGGGGTCTGGGGGAATACAGGGACCTGGGATCTGATACTTCTGAGAAACCAAAGGTAGACAGAGACTAGACAGAGACAGAGACACTGGAAACAGGCTGCATTTTTACCGATTGTGGATAGATAAATTTTTCCCAGGGGAAAGTGTACTAATCTTGGCAATTTACTTTGTTATGCAGCACAAATAAGATGGATTAGTGGGCTGATAGAGGGATGGATAGATAAGTGATAAATCAAGTGTGGCTAAATGTTCCCAGGGATGGTGGGAGAGAATTCTTCCTGAAATATTTTATTTCATTTTAAGATTTTATTTATTTATTTGTAGAGAAAGGGGAAGGGAGGGAGAAAGAGAAAGAAACATCAATGTGTGGCTGCCTTTCACACACCCCCAATCTGGAACCTGGCCTGCAACCCAGGCATGGGCCTCAACCAGGAATTGAACCAGTGGTGCTCTGGCTCGCAGGCTGGCACTGAACCACTCCAGCCAGGACCCTAAAGCTATTTTAAAAGGGAGTCTAGCTAAGAAGGCGGCAGGGCACCCAAGGGATGAAGCAGAGAATTGAACCCTCAGAGCCCAAGAGCTGAGGGCTAGAGCTGTAGGTGGTTTGCCCAGAACGGCCTTCATGCACGTCATGCGTCTGAGACACCTGAGAAGCTCCACTGCCCTCCCCACCAAAACCCAGACCTGTGGGAATCTTAATGCTGAATCAGTTAAGGTGGAGGAGGTGGAGATGAAAAAGGGAAGAGATTAAAAAAAGTGGTCTGTGCCTCGTCCCCCTCTGCAGCCTTCTGGCCTGAAGCAGGACTGAGCTTGGGAAAAGGAAAAGCTTTACATTGGAATAAAGTTGGCATGGCGTTCATGAAATTTTACCCAAGATAGAAAAAGAAGTCTCCTCAGAGAATTTGAAGAGACAGTGGATTAAATATACAAAAAATCTTGTGCTCGAATCCTACTCAAACCTGCTCATTCAGTAACATGCACATGCCTAACAAAACCCATCCCTGAATGAAAGAATCCTGATTTATTGTCATACCACATGCTCATTTATTCAATAAATACTTATTGAGCACTTGCTATGTGCCAGGCATTGGTATAGGTAGTAAGGATATAACAGTGAATCAGATAAACATTTCATATAAGTAGTGAAGTTTTAAAAGCCCTGACTGGGAATCAGGGCTTTTAAATGTTATCATTACAGGGGGTAACAATAACATTCTATATCTTGATTAAGATTTGAGTTACATAGGCACATGCATTTATGAAAGCCAGAGTTCAATATTTATTTACAGTTTTTTCTCTTGAGATACAATTTACATATAATGACATGCACACATCTTAAATACATGTTTGCTTAGTGTTGACAAATGCATGATCATCACAGCTCTTCCTCCTTCCATTGTCAGCAGATAACCTTGCCTCCTACTTCACTGAGAAAATACAAGCCATGAGACAGGTCTTCCCTCAACTTACAAATGCATGTGCAGTCATATTATCCTTTCTTCCTTTTCTTCTGTTATCATGGGCAGCATGCTGCTACTCCCACTGGAGGCCAACTTCTGCCCCTGGTTTTTATATCCTTTCCCCTTCAAACTTCTCAGAGGCCTTGCTCTATTGGATTATCCCTCCCATCCTGAACTCACATTTCAAGGAATGAGCTGGATTCTCTCTCTTACCTCAGAGTCCTCACACACACCATTTCCTTTTCTTGGAAATACTTTCCTACTTCATGTATTATAATTCTTATTCACCCTTCAGGTCTTTGCTTGAATGCTATTTATTTAGATGTGACTTCTCTGACCGTCTCTACCACAGCATGGTAGAACCTACTGATCTTTCTTTTTCATGACACTCAGCTCACCTGTAATTTCTTATTCTATGTATGACTTGCCCGCAAGACAAACACTGTCTTGTTAACTGCTATACCTCTGGTACTTAGCTTAAAACCTGGCATATTAAATACTTATTGCTGTTCCCTGGTTGGTGTGTCTCAGTGGATTGAGTGCTGGCCTGCCAACGGAAAGATGGCCAGTTTGATTCCCAGTCAGGGCATATGCCTGGGTTTCCGGCCAGGTCCCCAGTAGGGGGTGTGCAAGAGGCAACCGATTGATGTATCTCTTGCACATCAATGTTTCTCCCTCTCTCCTTCCCTTGTCCTCCCTCTAAAGTAAATAAATAAAATCTTAAAAAAAATATTTACAGGAACAAGTATAAAGGACACATGGACAAAAACTAGGGGGGGGTGGAAATGGGAGGGAGGTGGGGAGGGCTGGGGCAGTGGGCTGGGATGGGAGTAAAAGACAGAAAACTGTAGAAGAACAACAATTAAAATAAAATTAAAAAATAAATATTTATTGCTGAATAAAATAATTAATGAAAATTTAATCATATCATCTGTACCATGTAGTATTTTTTAAATGTCTTTATAGATTTTAATTTTTTATTCTAATGGCTATTGTGATCTTTTCTAGGATTGCATTAAAAAAGAAGGGCACTGTAGCATTATGTTCGTATAATTCTGTTCTTTAAATTTATTATTTATTTTTAATTTTTTTAAAAAACTTTATTTATCTATAGAGGGGAAAGGAAGGAGAGAGGCAGAGAAACATCAATGTGTGGTTGCCTCTCATACGTTCCCTGCCAGGAACTGGCTGGCAACCCAGGCATGTGCCCTGACTAGGAATCGAACCGAGATCCTTTAGTTTTCAGGCTCGTGCTCAATCCACTGAGCTACACCAGCCAGGGCCATTTTTTTAAATTTTTACTTACTGATTTTTAGAGAGAGAGAGGGAGGGAGAGAGAGAGAAACATCGATTTGTTGCACCACTTACTCATGCACTAACTGGTTGATTATATGTGATTATATGTGCCCTGATGGGGAATTGAACCTACAACCTTGATGTATCCAGATGACGCTCTAACCAGCTGAGGCACCCAGCCAAGGCTTGCTGTAAAAACTTAAATAAGCCCTGGCTGGTATAGCTCAATGGATTGAGTGCAGGCCTGAAAATCAAAAGATCGCGGTTTGATTCCCAGTCAGGGCACATTCCTGGGTTGCAGGCCAGTTCCCAGCAAGGGACACAGGAGAGGCAACCACACATTGATATTTCTTTCCCTCTCTCCTTCCCTTCCCCTCTAAAGATAAAATAAATACAATCTTAAAAAAATAATAAAAAATTAAAAAAATTTTAAATAAATGTCCTGTACATAGAAGATTCTCAGTAAGAACTATTCCACATCATAAAAATCCTGTTCTATGGAAACATCCTTAGAGATTCTATATTTCAATTTCCTTAGGAAGAAAACCCAACTACTACAGCATTTTTGGACTGAATTATTAGTGCATTATTATTATTTATGTACTTATGTCTAGAGACCACCAGTGGGGAGACATTCTAAAAATCCAGAGTTCTTTGTATCTGAAAATTGTGAAGGAGGATGATCATCAGTTAGTTTACATGACTAAATCTTATAAGAAACTTAGTTTTTCTAGGCAAACCTAAATTCATTCAGTATTCATTTATAGACACGAGGGACCTAACATTACATGAATGCTCACGTATATAACACTCATACACGCATGTGCCATTTAAACACATACATATGTATACACCTGCATATATAATTTGAGGAGGCATAAATTATTTTAACATGAGAGATCTCCTTACAAACAGTTTCTATTGTCAGACTTGATGTAAGTCTTGTTGACCAACTACAGCATCTGTAGCCAGGTCAAAGTACATTATCAACCCAAGCACAGTTAGGAGCTTCACAGATCAGCCTTTTTCTGGAGTTCTATCCAAATAAAACTAGCAACCTACACTAACCCAAAAGGCAATTCAAGTCTTGACAGATGTCCCCTGAACATGACAAAGCAAACTTCTTAAAATACTCTTTCCCAGCTTGAAGTTCCACACGCATCACTCCCCCAAACAGGAATAACTTCTCCTGCCTTCTTTCACTTCAGTGTAATTCAGCTTATACAGGTTCTTACTTATCTTCCTCACCTCGGCGCTGACCCGCCGGCGAGGATGCTCCCGGGAAGGGGCGAACGGTGGAGGGTGTGCCCGAGGAGATGCGTGCGGGGAAGCTGCCGGGCGCACCGAGTGCGCGGTTTCAGGGAAGTCCCCTTCCTCAGGGGGCTAAGGAACTGGAGATGAATGGAGCAATGAGTAAGTACAGTGCAAAAAATAACATCCCAGGCCATACATTAATTATCTACTGGGCAGTAGGATACCGACTCTGGGTAAAATTAGGTATTGTGAGATAGGCGAGATCCGTATGGAGGTGAGCCTAGGACCTGGACCTGGGCAATGAATTATCTGATTGATAAGTATTTGTGGAGCCTTCTGACTAGTGTCTCTCGGGTGGCTGTTCTGTCGTCTTTTCCTTTACCGTCACAGCTGCCTTTTAGCTAGGTAACATAAAGATCACATGTCCAGTGGGCAGATAAAAACTCTTACAACTTTACTAAGAGGTGGTTTGGGATAATGACGTGGTCTCTGAGGTCCCTGAAGACTGGAGCCCGGGTGTCCTGGGTCCCAAGTGGTCCGGTACCCCTCCAGTTTAACAGTCCACAGGGGCAGTTAAGTCCAATGCGGAAGCGCTGAGTGGCAAGGGCACCTGCTCCTAGGACTGTGCACCTGGCCTCAGTCTCCAGATGAGTCAGTCGGGGCTCCACGAGCGTTCGCTCAGGTCGTCAGCAGCGGTCCCGCCCACTGCCCCTCTGCCCCCCACCCCCGCTGCCTGTCCTCTCTCGCGACGCCATTTTCGGCTACGCCTCCCGCTCATTTAGACTCTTCTCGGCTTCCGTCCCAGATGATCCCTCCCCAAGGGTGCCACTGCCTCCTCCATCTCTCGGAGCTGGATCCTCCTCTTCGGCCAGTGGCGTAGCCGGACTCTGAGTCGGTGCCAGCCACCTAGGGGCGGAGGTCCGGAGCAGGGTGTAGACCCGAGCGGGGGGCCATGGAGAAAGCGGCCCGAGGCGCTCTCCAAACTGACTGAGAGGGCCCGTTGCGGCTGCAGGCGCCATGGACCGAGCCCCAGCAGACCAGGTACGGGCTGGGGGCTGGGGGCTGGGGGTCGCCGCTTCCTCCCAGGCGGGCCCTAGTCTCCGAGCGCGGGCCCAGACGGCCGGAGCCCTCGGGTTCTTGAGGGCGCAGACCTGCTTCGCCTGGGAGTCTGGAGGCGCCCCGATCTCCTGCATTGTTCCAGATGCCGCCTCGGGCTTGGGGACGTTTTCATCCCTGGTTAGCAGTCACCACTCCAGGCTGGGAACTCGCTTTTGCCCCTCCTTCCCGGATTGGTGAAGGGGGCCAGTTGACTCCCGAGAGGTCTGTGCTCCCCGAGAGGGTTTATAACTTCCAGCGAATCTACCCCCAGCCCCTCCCCATTCTCTTCAGTTTTGGAATGTGTTTTTCAAGGTGGAAAGGCTTTTGAAGGCTTCTCACCCAGAGAGACTCTCCGAACGTGTGATAACTACCGAGGAAAAGGGGGTTATGGACTTTTTAGGTATACGTTCCATTGAGCGAAGCATTGTTTTTACAATGGTTTTGGGGAGGTGTTCCTTTTAAGATATGAAATACTACCGTTTCTCCTTGCCTTCCTACCTAACCATTTTGCAAGAATTAGTGATTTTTTTAAAAAAATTAAGCTTATATCTTAAGGGTATAGGGCCCAAAGCATGAATTCATTTCCGATCCCAAAGTAGTCCTCTTAGGGTTCTGTTTTTAATTGCACCACCGAATTCTTGATTATCCATGTTAGTAGGTGCTGAAAATCAGGGCTTTTACGTTGTCATCACAAACATAAAAAAATCTAATATAGTATTTTATTTTTCCCCAAAAGTTTTAAGTATTCTCCATTCTTGAGACCGTGAAATGACATAAATTGAGGTCGAAGTTTTTTCACTACATTCCCCTCTACAGTGGAAGGCCTTGTCCATTGATGAACTAGGCTAACAGATGAAGGAAAAGGAGAGATTAGTGATTTGCCTAATTATTTTACAAATGGATAATTAGCACCTTAATAAATGAAACAGGGTTTCCCAAATTCCTCTGTATGATTGATTATATGTTGCTAATCAGAGCCAGTTTTGATTTTGAAATTGGGCTCTTTCTGCAGGCAAAGCACAGTTTCCTAGTTGTGTATATTTGTTTTTACAAAAATTTTAATCATAAAAAAGCTTTATGTGAATATGACTGTGGAAACAAATAAGTGTATGAAACAATACATGTATTTACCAAGCAAAATTGATTGGAGCCTCTTGGCAAATACAGACTTTCCTGTTACCCAGAGTATTCTATATAAAGCCTATATCCAATTTAATGAAAAACAATATTTTAGGGCATCTATTTAAAGTGCCTGAGATTTCAAAGCCTGACAAGTGAATAGGAAGTTTTCTTGAATGATTTTCTTGTATGCCTGTCACTAATGAGAGGGTTAAACATTTTACCATGATGCCAGAACTATAACCAGTAAAGCTACCACCTGTATACTTATGGTTTCTTTCATCCTAGAGGAAATGTAATTAACTATTTAGATGGTAACCTGTGTGTGATTATCTTAACAGCAAGTGCTGTGAGCAGATTATTTGAACTAGAGAGCCTCTTCTTTTTCATCTTACGTTTTCCAAAGTATTTCTAAAATCCTGTAGAAATTTGAGAATTAAAAAAAAAAAGTAGTTTTCCTTTGAAGAATTCCCCCTGCCCTCCAGCCCAATACTTCCTGCCTCTTCCCCAGCCTAATGCCAGGTAACAGAAAAATTTCAAATGAGTGTGTGAAACCGAACCTTGTCTTACCTTCACACACACTCTCAGGAAGCTGAGATCCGAAAGACCCGTGCTGCTTCTAGTTCATGCTGTAGGCAGTTAAGTTAATTCAAGGGTCCCTGGATGGCCTGGAAAGCTGGTTCTTCATTTTATATTAGCATTTTTCTGGGGCAAGACTCTGGTATTTTCATAATATTCTCAAAGGGATCCATCATTGAAAAAGGGTAAGAACCATTGACTTTATGGTAGATTGGCGTCAGAAATGAGATTTCTCAACTTTGTGGAGTTCTCGATTGTTTCCACTATACCAGAGTAATGTAATGGTTTTCCCAGGTTATTAGAGATATACTTTTATATATTTTTTTTACTAATGAAGTGAATTTAGACAGGTAAAAAATCATGAAAAATATGTGATTGTGTGTGAAAATTCCATTTTTTCTCACAAAAATATTTGGTTTTTTCATTTTAAACCAGTATTGGTTTATATTCAGAATTTCTGGGACTGCCTAGAGCATTATAACTTACTATAATACTGAAGTGGTTAGTAATTAATATAAATTAGGGTTTTTTAGAAAGTACTTAATACAGACTCTCTGCATTTCATCTTAATCTGATTGAAACCCCTGGAATATTGCACAGTGTAACTTCTTAAAAAAACCTAAGTGTGTTTTGCCTGAAGATATTCATGTTGCTGTTCTTGGATTACCTCTTTTTTAAAAAATATATGTAAAATCTGTGATTAAAAGGATAAATTGTGTATATTTGGTCAAGATTATAATAAAAAGTTGATCAAGATTGTAAAAACTAAGTTACTAGGAATATGTGCTAGATAATAGTCCTAATTGCAATAATGACTGTGAAAGAATCTTATAACCAGAGGAGAATTTCAGCAATAATCTCCTTTAGCAAGACTGTTTCAAATAAAAACAAGTAGCTTAATTTTAACTGCCAGAATTAGATGTTCTAAGAACAGATATGACTTGGTGTAATACAGTTTTTTGTCCTTTAAAAAAGAAATGCTGGTATAAAGGGATGTGAAGGATAAATCATGGAGTTCATTTTGTTTATAAAGGCTTTAGTGTTTCTATTTTTATGAAACTTAAGACAGTGTTCTGAGATTAAAAAAATATAAGCAATGGCCTTAGAAGTGACAAAACATTTGAGGTTTATGGCCTTTTTTGTATTATCAAATAGTGTAAACATTGGCTTAATTCTTAGTATATCAACATTAATAGGTTTTTAAAAAAATTTAAAAATTATTGATTGCCAGTGTCTTTAATTCTTATAAAAGCAAATGTGTAACAAATAGATAATGACCTCACACAAAGTACAATTTACCAATAAATACAAAATTATCTGACTTATAATTCTTTTCCTTTAATGTGTGAACTTCAAATAATAGCACTGTAACTAAACATATTCTAAATAAGTTACTACATAATGTAATATATAATACTTATAGTTTGTCTTTATAGATATAAGCTAGTGATCTGTCTTAACAGATTTTAAAATAATATGTTTACAATAAAAAAGGCAGCAAATAATCCTCATTTAGTGAAAATACCACTTGGAAAATTTAAAAGACATTTTCCCCTAAACCTTTAATTCAAAGAGCAATTTAAAAAGTAGAACTATATGTTATTGAAAAGGTAATAACATACTATATGTGAAAACCTATGAGATGAAGCTATACTCTGAGGCAAACGTATAGTGTTAAACATTTAAAGGGAAAATAAAAATTAAGCATCAAAGGTGAGGAGTTAGGGGGAAAACCCCACAAAAGCAAAAGAGGAAATAAATGTAAAAACAATAAAGTAGATAATCCAAAACCTAATATTAAATTTAAAAACTTTTAGAAAAGTGTCATCATATTTTAATAGGATTAGATACAGTCTATTTTAAGATAGGGGTAAATGTCTGGATAGTAAAGCAACTGGACAGAGAACCCAAGTTAAATACTTTGAAGTATTGCAAAACATACGTGTAACTACTGCAGTTTATTTTGGCAAGTGGTTTACTTTCAGTATAAGCTATTCCAATAAGAAAACAATACAGCCAGAAGATTTTTTTTTTAAGCATTAAAATTTTTTTTCATTCGCAGACATTTCTTTTACTTTTGGCCATGAGAGATAAAATATCTTAATATTTGATATATTTCTACCTTAACATAGAACGTGGAAGATTTCCATGGTCATATTTTTTCTGTAAGTGTGTGGAACATATTGGAATTTCACTGTAAGAGAGTGTGTTACTTTGTTCTAGTTCAGTTTTTATATTAAGGGAGCGTCATTCTTCTGTTGCTTAATCTAGGAAAATTATTTGCCCTCTTTTGGAAGTTTTATCTTAGAGCAATTTAGTATACATTTCCTGCTGATATGACCTTAAGTAGGAATATTTGCACGTTTTCACTAAACCTGTCATACAGTGCTCTTTCCAGAGTATGTGCTCAATGCATATTTATTGAATTACATAGGCTGTCAGTGATCCGAATGTATTTGTTTAATTAGAAACTCTTTTAGCCCCAGCTGGTATGGCTGAGTGGATTGAGTGCCATCCTGCCAACTGAAAGGTTGCTGGTTCGATTCCCAGTCAGGGCACATGCCTGGGTTGTGGACCTGGTCACCAGATAAGGGTATGCGAGAGGCAACTTATCACTGTATCTCTCACACATCGGAGTTTCTCTCCCTTCCTTTCTCCCTCCCTTCCCCTCTCCCTCCCTTCCCCTCTCTCTAAAATAAATAAATGACATATTTTTAAAAACCTCTTTTAAACAAGATTTTTATAGTTTCATGTTTGAATAAATTCTTGGATTTTCCAGATTATTCATATCAAAGAGGTTTTATTATTAACATTGGTTTTGTGTGCAAAATTTTAATTAGTGTGCAGCTGTTTTCAAATACATGTTTCTGGGAAATTATGATTTTTCATTAATTTGGAAAAATCTAAAGATAATTTTGCTACATAGTTTTTTAAAGCAAGTAGTATAGCAATATGTTCTTTGTAGTTTAAACTTATACTATATCTGTATATATATATATATATATTTTTTTTTTGCTTTAAGAAGACAGCTCTGTGCTATAAAATTTGTGATTTCTAAAAAACAGATTTTTGGCAAAGGTAGAGAGACCAGACACTGAAATGCAAACTGAAGAACATTGTATGAAGTAACTAGTCTAATTTTTTCATAATGTTTTTTGTTTTCCACTGTGTAAGACATTTTTCTTTGATTTTATACGAATACTGCCAAAATCTGTTCCTTACTTAACATGTTATCTGTATGGGCTTTATTGTATGAAATTTTAAGAGTAGCTTGGAGTCTTAACAGTACTTTTCAGGCCTCAGATCAGCAGATGCACATTTTGATGTATGAAACTGAAGGCCCCAAAGGCACAGTAAACAACTTTTAAAAACCATAGAGTTGTAACTCTAGAGTAAAGTTTGCCAGTCTGTTCCTGCTAGTGACATCTTCTGTTTGTACAGCTGTTGACTGTACAGCAGCTTCTCTTTTTTGCTGAACACAAAGGATCATTTTAGTGTTTGTGAATTTTATTGTTGAGCTCTGATATCTAGAATTGCACTTAGAATAGAAACCAATACAGACTTTAATATTTAAGGGTATAGAGGGGTGAGCAAAAGTAGGATTACAATTTGTGAGTACACAGAACAGTTTATTATTGTATTAGTATTTACTTACTCATTATTGTGTTATTTATTATTAACCTGTTTTTGCCCAGTCCTATATACTGTGTATTGGTAGACATTAGTTATAATTTATGCATGACACTTTTAGAACAATGGCTTCCCTAAGTTCCTAAAACTATTAAAAGTGCAGATGAAACTAGGTATTAAAAACTTAGAACTTTTGACTTGAGCAAGAATTTGAATTTATTGCCACGAACGTAATTTATGATTTAGTGGTTTTTGAGGGGGGTGTCAAGAAAAGTGCTATTTAAAATTTTTTATTTCTTTATAATTAATGTTGCTTCTTTTTTCACATTAGAGAACTTGAGGTAACCATATTCCTTACTTTAAAACAAATCAGTGTCTTCTTGTCCAGATTTATAAAACTGTTCAGTTCTCCTATGTTCAGAAGGACTTTTTGAGTTTAAAAAATCCTAAAAAGTTACATTTTTAGTATAGTTAAAGTATGATTTGAGTTTTTTTATGTACATGTATGAACTACATAAAGCAAGTTTCAATTATCTGTGCCTTGTTGTTGCAAATTGGCTTTTTTCCTTATTAAGGAAACATTTATTGTCTTGATTATTTTATGCCTCATACAAACAAGTTCAGTGTTCTAGTGACTATCGTAGTGAAAATTACTGACTTATTCTGTTAATAGTTGAAGTTTTTGCCTCCTGTGTTGACATGCAAGAAATTGAGTTTAGTTCACAGATACTTGTAAGTACAGTTACTACGTTTACTTCAGATAAAAGTAGACTTCGAAGTTCATCAGATGGGAGGGAGGGCAGTGAATTCATACTGCAGTACAGTTGAGGTGATTTTCTCCCTCTCTCCCTTTTTACAAGCACTTCTGAATTTACAGTGGAATCTTTTTAGAAGAAAAATTTTTTTAATCAAGGCATATATTGAGTATATCAAGTCTTATTTTTAGATTTTCTTGGATTTTTTTCCTGAGAAACATGCCTGAAATTTATTCTGATAACTGTGCCTTGGTGAGAGCTTCTAACACATGGCATTCTAGTGTGTTTGTTGGAGAAGAGTTCTTTTTAATGATTACATTTTTAAAATTTGTTGTTATAAATATAACAGATGCAGGAGAAAACTGCCTAAACCCAATGTACAACTAAGTGAATTATTGTAAGGTATATACTTTGTAACTGTCACCTAAGTTAGGATATAGAACTTTGCCAAGGACCCCAGGAACTCTCCAGGAATCTCCTCCCAATCACAGCTCCCTCTTTCCTGACGGTAATTCCTATCCCGATTTATGGATCTTACTTACTTTTCTGAATCGTTTTGTCACCCATATGTGCATCCTTAAATATTTTAGTTTTTTAAATATGTCTTTTAAATCTCTAGATTTATTAAAAGATACAAAATAGGCCCTGGCCTGGTAGCTCAGCTGGTAGAGCGTCATCTTGATGTACCAAGGTTGCAGTTTTGACCCCTGGTCACAGCATGTATTAGAATCAACCAATGAATGTATAAATAGTGGAACAACAAATTGGTCTTCCTCCCTCCCTCCCCCCTTCTCTCTCTGTTTCTTAAAATCAATTTTAAAAAAGAACTATAAAATAAACTAAAATGGAGTACATATTCTGAATTATTTTAGTTTGCTCAGTTTGTCTCCTGGGAAACTGAAGTACTTATTTTTTTCCCTAGTTTAAGTGTGAACCAGAAGGTTTCTTCCCCTTATGTCTTTTTTTAAAAAATTCATCTTAGACATTTTCCTTCCTTTTAATTTAACCGTACTAATGTGATTTCCTGAAATGGGCAGAAAGAGACTTTTTTAGACGATCTAACAAACATAATTATCCTTCAGAATGCTGTTTAATCATTTTTCCCCCATAACAAAATTAGTTAAAAAAAATTGTTTCATATCTGAAGGGCTAGATTTTGTACCATCAGCTTTATTTTGGGACTTTGAGGTATGACTGATTTCCTTGTACTCTTGATTGTTTTAACAGCTTTGATTGCATAAGATGTGAATTTCATAGAAATGTAGTAGCCTTTGATAAGTTTTTTCCCTGTTTTATTTAATGACTTTGTCTAATTATATTTAATTATTTTAATTTGTTGTTATGTTCCCTTGGATGTTTTGTGAGTACTGAGGAGACCTAACTACTGTTTGTAAAAACTGACTCATATTGTTGTATTGTAAATTTATGTTATTTAAGTATTTTGCTCTTTTGTTAATAATGTGTTTTACTTTCTCTTTGAAGAATGTCAAGCTGTCAGCTGAGGTGGAGCCATTTATTCCCCAGAAGAAGAATCCTGATACATTTATGATCCCTATGGCACTCCCAAATGATAATGGAAGTATTTCTGGTGTAGAACCAACTCCAATTCCTAGCTACTTGATTACCTGTTACCCATTTGTACAGGAAAACCAGTCCAACAGGTAATTTGTTGATTATTTTCTTTTTTAGTCAAGGGATAAATATAGAAATTGATGAAATACACTACTTAATTTTCTTCCTTTTGTAAGTTGTAAACATGAATCATTTCTCCATTTTTTAAGAGGAAATAAAATCAAATGATGTGGAATTTCGAAATTTATTAACATAATTTGTTTCTCACTCTTTAAAAGGATATGGAGTTCTTTGGATATACCGTATTTGCTGTGCATGACATACACCCATGTTTTGTGCACATTATACATGGGGTTGTTCTGCCCGTGGTATGTAATCACTATACCCGGGTATCGTGCACGTCCTTATTTTTCCCTCCAAGATTTGGGCAAAAAGTACGCATTACACACTACAAAAAACAGTATTTCCTAATAAGTAACTGAAATTTGTTTGAAATAAAGTAGCTTAAATGGAGGAATGAATTACTCAGAAAGAGGTAAACAGAAACCCCTTTTTGAGATTAGGCATCTAATCATACTTGCTAAGATAGTCTAGCATAAGAAGAAAATACCAAGGGATCAGTCCTTAACTTTAAAGCTTTTATGCTTAGTTAGCATATAACTCTAAACTCAGATTCTAGTTGTAAATTTAGTTTCTATACTATAGCCTATAGGATGATTTAGCAAAATGCTTGCAATTCAGGTAATGTGTGACCTAGTAACCACTAGGGCATAGCTTGAGATGGTCATGATGGCCTTTCTGACCCTGCTTAGATTGTCTGGCTGACTAGCACTTCATTGGTGTACTTCATTTGATGGCTGTATGAAAGTAATCTTAGACTCTTTCAAGTTATATCACACACAGAAAATTGTACTTCTTCCCTAGCACCATGGAAAAAATGGTTGAGGCCTCTGCCCAGCTACCCCTGAGGGCTAAAGCAATCAATACTTCTTCATGTCTTTGACCCATTGTGACACGCTAGTGTGCTGAGGCACATTCTTTGAGAAATTCTGGATATATGAGATAGAGACCACTAAACAACTTTTTCAGAAACTAAATATTCAAGATAATAATCTGAAACTTTATAAAAAATGGGTAGATGTCATTTTTTCGAGAAATTTCAGTTTACAGAAAATTGAGCAGATAATAACAAAGTTCCCATATGTTCCCCTCCCATAGTTTCATCTGTTATTAACATCTTGGTTGACTGAGGTACATTTGTTACAAATGATGAACCAAAATTGATTCATTAATAACTAAAGTTGGTAGTCCACATTAGGGTTCACTTTTGGTGTTGTACAAGGGGGGACCCAGCAAGACCTTGGAATTTATTTATAAAAAATTGTATATCCTCACATGCTTCCATTGCCTTTAAAGTACTCTCCATTTGATGCAATATATCTATCAAGATGTTTTTTCCACTGCTCAAAATAGGTTTTCAACTCATTGATTTTGATGCGTTTTAGTCTGTATGCTGTGTTTTGTTTCACCTCTTCCACATTGGCAAAATTTCCATTTAAGAGCTTAGGGTAGGGCATGGGGGTCGTGCCATTTTTGGTCAAAAACTGCTGAACACGGTGTGGTGTGGGCAGGTGCACTTGTGAATCACCCATCACGAAATGAACAAACATGTTGAAAGAGTCTCCAAGAACATTCACTAAAGCCGAATGCAGCCTCTCACAACAACGCCAGTTGGTACACTGATACAGGTAGGTTTCTAGAACACTCACCTAGCAGGGGGAGCCTGTACTGCAAGGGGCCCACCCTCCAGATGATAATTTTGGTTTTATTTGGGTCTCCCCTTGCACATCCTGTGGGTTTGGACAAATGTATGTAATGACATGTGTCCCCCATTAGAGTTACAGTATCACATGAAGTAGTTGCACTGTCCTAAAAATCCTCTGTTCTGCCTAGTCATCCCTCCTCCCCTCCCAGACCCTTGAGACCACTGAACTTTTTACTGACCTCTGTAGTTTTGCCTTTCCCATGGTGTGGCATGGTTGGAATCATATGGTGTGTAGCCTTTTCAGATTGGCTTTCACTCAGCAATATGCATTTAGGATTCTTGCATATCTTTTCATGACGTGAGACCTCATTTCTTTTTCTTGCTGGATAATATTCCATAAAGGGACATTTTTGCATCATACTCATCATCACTCAGGCTGCAGTACAGGCTCATAGAAGCCATCCCTTTTGGTGGTTGTGTACCCTGTAATCTGAAACTCTTAATAGTTTTGGGGATTGGACAAGTAGTAAGAAGGTAAGGGATCTGTCTCATTTAAAAACTCTGAGTTATATGGACTATGACCAAAGTGATTTGTAAACTAATAATAGTATTTTTGTATTTGCAAAATGGCCAAGTGTGTATAGTATGGTAAATTTAATTTTACTTTCCTTACCAAATGATCTTTTGAGAATTCATGAGTAAGCTAGCTGATTATTTAAAAGTATTTTTAGAATCATGGCAGTGAACATTTTTCCATTTTGCTTTGTCATAGGAATAGTTGGGAAAAGCTCTATGCTCCAGTTCCCTATAACCCCTCATTCGTCAGCAGTGACCTTCTCTGAGAAGGACTGCTGAGACAAGAATCTTGCTGGTGCTTTATAGGAACTGTGCTAGAGGAAGCTCTAATACTAGGAATAAGATGGCAGGGGACAGGCTTGCCTTTTCTCTTCTTTCCCTTGGACCTGAAGCCTGCTTCCATTGCCAAGGAAGGAAGCCAGGAAAAGAGCTGGACTTGGCCAAGTGTTTAGGGGAGTATGGGAGAGGAGCCGAAGACCCTGGGACTGAGCTAATGAGATGTGGAGGAATCAAATCACCCATTGTAATGATCACCTTACACAATGATCATCTTACCCTGCTCTTTGCAGAAGGCTGTCACAGTTACTAGCATTGGATGGGAACTTAGGACTCTTGGCAGGTCCAGGAGGTAGGTGTTTAACTTTTAGGCAGCAATGTCTTGAGGATATTGAAGGGTTAGTTACAAGTAACAATGGTATATACTTTTAAAAGTTTGGAATGTAGTAAAACTATCAGGTTGAATTCCTTTATACTATCATTTAAATTGTTATTACATATATATATAATAATCTCTATAGCACAGGTGGCAAACAAGGCCTGCGGGCCAAATCCAGCCCTCTACCTTGTTTTATCTGGCTTGGCACCTTGTTTCTACCTGGCAGCAGCACTGAACTCCTTGCCCCTTGTTAAGGAGTAGTTACTTTTATTCAGCACTTTGAAGGTAACTGTGAGGCTGATGTGGCCCCTGGTGAAAATGAGTTTGACACCCTTGCTCTATAGCAAAGAAATTGATAAGATCATAATTTTATCTCATTTTTCAGCATTACTATGAAGCCACTGTTCTTTTGTGTTTTCTTTATTAAAATGAATGAGTTAAGCCATTGCCAGTGTGGCTTTGTTGGTTGGAGTATCATCCTGTAACCAAAGGGTTGTGGGTTCAACTCCCATTCAGGGTTCATGTCTCAGTTGCAGGTTTAATCCCTGGTCTGGGTGTATATGATCCCCAGCCCAGGTGCATGCAGGAGGCACCAAATCGATCTTTCTCACATTGATGTTTCTGTCCCCTTTCCTCTCCCTTCCTGTCTCTCTAAAAAGCAATGAAAGAATGTCCTCAGGTGAGGATAAAAATAAAATGAGTTGAGGTTTTGCTTTAGCATTACTCTCAGAATTGTTCCCTTTTGATTTGGTTTTACAGACAGTTTCCATTATATAACAATGACATACGATGGCAACAGCCCAATCCGAACCCAGCTGGACCGTACCTCGCCTACCCCATTATATCTGCTCAGCCACCTGTTTCTACAGAGTATACATATTATCAGCTGATGCCAGCACCATGTGCCCAAGTTATGGGTTTCTATCATCCTTTTCCCATACCTTATTCCAACACCTTTCAAGCTGCAAATACTGTAAATACTATAACCACAGAATGCACTGAGCGTCCAAATCAGCTTGGACAAGTCTTCCCATTGTCTAGTCATCGAAGCAGAAACAGTAACAGAGGACCAGTGGTATCAAAAGTAAGCAACTGATTTTGGTTGGTTTTTATTTTGATATTTCTGCTGTTAATAATAGTGTGAGTGATTTGACTTGTATTGATTAGCTTTTTATGTTGAATTTACTATAAAACATTTCATCCACTATTACAAAATAGTTAAGGGTATAATATTTATAAAATTTTTAAAATAATTTGTATTAATTTGTTTCCTCATTCTTAATTGGTGATATGATTTATAGTCTTCAAGTTTTCAAGTTCCTTCAGAGAGTTTTACATAAACACAATGCACAAATATTTCCAAATTATTTTAATTTAGTGATAAAAATTGCATCACCAGTATAGTGTTACCAGTATTAATAAGTACTTAGTATGGATCCCTTGCTGGGACTGTTAAAGGGCTAATGTACTGCAAGATATTTCAGTCTCCAGAAATTAGCAGGAGGTAGTTATGGAAAAGAACTTTTGGATTCTTTAAATCTCTTCAACTTTTATTGTTTTTAGCCTGTGAATTTTTAGGAGGAATACCATTTTGTTATTCAAAAGATTGCTTTTCCATTGAGGCCTTACTATCAAAGCAAATAGGAAAAAATCTTTCTTAGTACTTTTGAGCTAATAAAAGGCAGTGTTACTTCTTAGATGCATCTTACTTCTGTATCATCAAGGAGTTGGTGCTTTGCTAGATTCCACTAGCCCAGCTTGTTCGTTGAAGTCTTTGTTGTCCTCTGGCATACTCTTTACAAACCAGAGTACAAACAAGCAGCAGAGGTGGTTTTGAAAGGCTTTTAGCCTTCATTAATGGAAATGCCTGGGTCAAAGGAAGTTTTGAGGGACCTCTAAAAATGAAAAGAAATAAGTATTGGGAATAAGACAGTGACAGTAGTATATACCTTTCAGATGTTGAAGAAACATGATTCTTAGAATGCATTCCCAGCACTTGGAATGTTAAATTCAGAGTTACTATTTTATAAATTGTGACTAGTGATAAATACTCATATTTTTTAAAAATGAAGGAAAGGATTAGCTTTTAATATTTTCTTTGTAAACTCCAAAGCTGGCATTTCTTTTGTACTTCATGCCTATCATGAAACCAAAATTTAGTCTTTGCATAAGTTACTACTCTTTAATTTATCCTTTTAAATAATAATTTATAATCTCTTCATGACATGACTATATATCTATAATTTATTGATTGATTGAGAAAATTAAAAATGCAAGTAACAATTAAAAATGAATTTATATTTTGTCTGTAGTAGTGTTAATAGTTATTTGAAAAATAATGTTTAAAATGTGTGTATAATATCTTATTTAGCCTATTATGATTGGCTGCAGATAATTTCATGAAATCCTAACACACTAGCCGTGTTTCCCCAGGAGGTGGGAGCCACTAAATTGGAGCACACAGTTAGGTATATTGTATAGTGGATGTGTATTTTATAACGTTTAATATATTGAGTAGAATCTTAATTTTTTTTTAACTTAGCAACAGCTTTTACAACAGCACATAAAAAGCAAAAGGCCACTGGTGAAAAACGTAGCCACTCAGAAAGAGACAAATGCAGCAGGTCCTGATCATCGGTCAAAAATCGTGCTTCTGGTAGATGCTTCACAGCAAACAGGTAAGGCAGGAGTTCTTATATACAGTGTACACCACTGATCTTTATCTGTTGTCTTGCATTGACTTTATAATTGTGGGTTATACCACTTCTCATGATTCTAGACTTCTATCCTTCTATTATCCTGCCACTTCGTTGAAATTCTCTAGGAAAGATACAACAGTCCATGTTGGTAATGTTCTTTCAACTTGCTTGCTGGCTTATGCACAAACCCTGGCTTATTGAGCATGGTTTGAGGTTTCCTTATAAAGTAGTGGAGCAGTTTAGAAATCAGAGATGGAATTTTTCAGAAATTATAGAAATATGAAAGTCATTTCAGTAGAAATCATAATTGTACATGTTTTTATAACTAGATTAAAACCTTTTATAAAATACTGTAACATTTTATAGTATTTTTTAAGAGAGAATTAACAAGTTTTCAGTGCATATTATGTCATAGATCTGAACCAGACCTGTGAATTCAAACAAGTAAAAAAGATTTTTAGAGGATGGTCTAAGCATTAAATAAAAAAGCTTTATCATGGTAACAGATAAGAATTAATAGTTTTAAAATATTCTATTTTCTAGTTTACATTGTAAAATTCCACCTGATTGTTATAGAGTAGATAGATATCTATCACCTCACACCCATTGTCATTGACACTAGTAAGAAAAAATCCTTGTTAATGATCCAAGGCCAAGAATTAGATCTGTTCAAAGGCACATTTGCTTTTTACACCTCAGCAGCTTCCACTCAAATGCAGTCTGGCTTAAAATGAATTAGGTGGTGCATACTTTCTTTCCTTTGGAATGTACCTGTTCTTTTGGACTTATATTCAGTTATCCTTTTATGACTGATTAGATACATTAAGGGCAAGAGAGGATCTGGGAATCAGTTAAACAGTCTTGCTTGACAGTAGAAGTCATTGTGTGGTTTGTAAGGCAGAAAGTGAGATCAACAGACTGGCAAATGCTTGGGGTGCTATGGAAAAGAATCACAGTGTGATTGATCTACCACGAAGTTTTGTGTGTTTTGGTTGTCCCTAATCATAGCGACTTATTTGTACATGCTTTCAACCTTGGGACTGCATTTAAAAAGTTTATGTACTTCTTTAGTTTAATCGTTGTGACCACAAAATCACCCTTCTGAAGTATAAGAATTAGAAAATGAAAAGGTGAAGGTATAATTTGAATAGGTTATATCTTTTATTTATATTCTTATTTTTTAGTTTATTTTGGAATTCTGAGGATTGAGGCTTGTGCATTCTATTTATGTTTGTATTCTTTAGTTTTTGTTTTCTTAGGATTAATTGGTATCAGTCAAAGGTAGAATGAAATACTATAAAGGAATTTGTAACAGATTTTTACTCTTAAACCACAAGCTTTTATTACTTAATAAGAATTTAGTAAGTGAGGCAGATGTAATATAAAAAAGTGAATTGCATTTAAGTGTGCTACCAATAAACAAATTTAAGAAAAGATACCATTTACAATAGCAACAAAAATGTAGTTTCTGGCAGTGAACCTTATATAAGTAAGATATATAAAACATTTATGCAGGAAACTATAATTTTATTATGACATTAAAAATATATAAGTATTATGTTCATGCAGGATGATTTGATAATATAAATGTAATTTTTTCCCTGAGTTAGTCTGTAGATTCAGAGCAGTTCCAATCAAAATTTCAATAGAAATTTTTGGGGAACTTGACAAACTAATTATAAAATAAAAGAGTACTGGTCTAAGAAGACCCAAGACATCCCTGGAAAAGAACTTTTTCTCTAGATGTCAAGACCTAGTAAGCCATCTTAATTCTTAATGCTTATACAAAAATATAGTATACAAAAATGAAACAAAACATAGAGCCCCCAGAGTCACATATATGTGGAAACACATTCTTGAATATGAGAAATGTCAGAAATAGCATTACAGATTTTTAACCTGTACCCAATACAGATCTATTCCAAATGGATTAACGACTTAAATGGGAAAACCACATGCAGAAAAAAATATAGGCAGATAGCTTTATGATTACAGGGAGGAAACTATTAGTAATGTTCAGAATTTCTGTTTATCAAAAGTGAGCGAAAGAACAAGCTATAAACTTGGAAGAGGTTTTTACTGTGCATATAATTGATAAAGAATTAGTATGAGGATATGTAAAGAATCCATATGAATCGATAAGAAAATGATCCCACCTTACCCTCAGGGCCCCTAGGACACAGTGCCAAGGGGCTAAAACAGTTTGATAGAACTATCGGAATTTTTCCTTTGACCTAATTATCCCAATCCTCTGAATGTGTCCAAACAGAATCTCCCCCTAAAAAGAAAAGGGACTTTTTTGACCCAGTTTTTCCACTCCAGTGAATGTATCCAAATAGAATCTCCCCCTTAGGAAGAAAAGGAAGAACAAAAACACTAAAAACCTCCCAATGTCCAGTAACAGCTGACAAGTCAAGAGAAGCTCAGCATATCCACTCAATGGAATAATATGGAGCCTTCTTACATTATAATTGTGAAGAACATATACTTTATGTTAAATAGCACAACTCAAAATAATATCGAGGCTGTATAAAAATTATGTCAGGGTGGAAATGTGGGGAAAAGAAAATTTATGATTTGTTGTATTGGTAGGAGTTTGTTAGGCTCTCTTTCTCTCTCTCTCTTTTTTTTTTTTTTTTTTTAGCTCTTGTGATTACCATTTGTGAAATACAAAAATAAGAAAAAGACAACTTAGTAGAAAAATAGGCAGAAGTCAAGCAATCCTAAAGTAAAATTAAAAGATATTTCACAGAAGGGAAAACATGAGTGGCTAAAAGCATCAGTAGAGATCTCAACCTCTTTTAAGCAGGAAAATCCAAATTAAAACTTAACATACAGTGAGCTATCTTTTTATACCAGACAGTTGGTGAAAATTATAGCCTAGAGGACAGTATCAGGTATTTGGTGAATATGTAGATCATTGGGGGATGTTTATATCCTGCTGTGGAAGTGTAAACTGTTTTAACCACCTTTGAAAATGATTAGGCATTACCAGGAAAAGTTGAATATATGTACCTATCTCCTAGGCCCAAAAGTATTTACCTTAGAGAAACTTACACATACACACATACATTTATTTGTCTGTGTGAGAATGTTTATAGCATTGTTGTTCTTGATAATAGCGAAACCCTGAAACAACCTAAGTGTCCATCAATGGTACAGAGGATAAGTACATTACCATATAGTCATCCATGGGTATTCTAGATTCCAGTAGCATTAATGAATTACAGCCATGTGCATTAGAATTGCAAATCCAATGTTGAGGGGATGGTGGGATGGGAAGACCCAAATATAGGCAGTATAATTTTATTTTTATAAAGTTAAAATTGCGATGTTACATGATTTATGTTTTAGGAATACAAAAATCCATGGTAAATCTATTTTAAAAAGTAGGGGATTAGTAAGCATAGAATTCAGAATAGAAGCAACCTCTGAGGGAGGAAGAGGATGCAGTGGTAGAGAAGGCATGCAGTGGACCTGCAGGACTGGTGATGTTCTGTTTCTTAAATGGGTAATAGAGGTTTGTTTTATTTTAATTATACTAATGTTTTATTCTCTTCATGATAAGCGTATATTATAAACCAACTTGTCAGGAATATCTTAATTTTTGATGATCTTTTCAAAAAGTTTTCACCATTTACAAAGTTGGATGTCTTTATTTTCTTACAACCTTAATGATAATTTGACAAGAATTTATCAATTTGGCCCTCACAAAAGAATTGTCACATTTTCCTTGCCTTGTAGATTTCCCATCAGACATCGCTAACAAGTCTCTCTCAGAGAGCTCTGCCACAGTGCTTTGGAAGTCCAAAGGTAGGAGGAGGAGAGCATCCCACCCTACTGCCGAATCCTCCAGTGAGCAGGGAGCAAGTGAAGCTGACATTGACAGTGATAGTGGCTACTGCAGTCCCAAACACAGCAACAACCAGCCTGCCACAGGGGCTTCACGAACTGATTCTGGCCCCATGAATGTATGTGCCATTGCTTTGATTTCTTTATTAGTCATTTGTGTCAGTATTATTCTTGTTACCTCTGCTGAAGTATAAGCATCTATTTCATTAACAATTCCTGTAGTAATATGATGGTTACAAACATTTTGTATATTTTATTAATATGAACAATACTCATTTATGGAGAAGTATATATTTTTCTAAGATTGGAATAAGCATCCTTCATACTAGACTAGATTATGAAATATTTGCAAAGTATATGGTATTGATTTTGAAGTGGAAAATAATTGTCGTTTTTATTTCTATTTTTAGAATGTGGAATCATCTGTATGTACAGGTACTTATTTTTCTGCATAGTGTTTTTGCTTTACTTTCTTCTTTGTCCATGTGAAAAATTAGAAATCTTCTAAAGAGATTCAAGTTAAATTGAAAGTACAGTCTTGCTGATAAAATTGAAAAAATGCCTCCCAGAGGTATGACACATTACTAAGAACTGGAGTAACACTTAAAGTTTATAGAAACATGTGCACTATTACGTTTATAGTGACTGGATTTCAGCACATAAAGTTAAGGAGCAATTTAGGTTTGGGCATCTTGTATAAGGAAATCATATTTTAAATCTCATTTGTTACAGGTGGTGTAAATTGGTCCAGTGTAACTTGCCAGGCAACTCAGAAAAAACCTTGGATGGAAAAAAATCAGACATTTTCTAGAGGTGGAAGGCAGACTGAACAAAGAAATAATTCACAGGTAGTTTGAATTAGGTTGGACAAATTTGAGTAATGTGATATGAATTTCTATAAATGATATAATAGTTTTGAAGGTCCGTATCCTTAATTTTTAGAGATGCATATTGAATTACTTAAAAGTAAAATATATCTGTAACTTTAAAATGGCTTAGCCAGTAAAAGTATCATTTAAGTAATGAAACAAAATGGCAAAATGTTGAAAGTAAGTGGTGTATATATAGCTGCATATTGTACCATTTCCTACTTTTTTAATTTAAGAAATATATTTGAATACTTCATAATTGTAAAATAGAATACCCTTCAGTCCTGCTTCACTTTGCTGACATCTATATAAATAATTTTAATGCCTTAAGTATGGATTCTTTGAACTCAGGACTGCAGCCTTGCCCGTGTGACTCTGCTCGACTATAAACACATGAGCCACACTCTGCTTGCTGCAGTGCCGTAGTGATGACTGTCTCTCCATGCTGGGGCCAGATTGGTAACGAGGGCTAGCTGCAGTAGGGCAGAGCAAGTTCTATACTGTCACAGACTTCCAGTAACTGTCTTCCCACATTGGTTGCCTGTGAAATCAGGGAGTTGTAAATTGGTCAGTATTTTTCCTTTTCAACTTTTAGATAGATTGCTGGTTTCCTTAAATCTAGTCAAGGAATTAAGGTTATGTGAATATATCTGTGGATGAACTGAAATAAGAGAAAGTTATTAACAAATTAATAGACCAAATACTTGCCTATTTTTGCCTCCCGAAAGTGAAGTTGTACTTCACATGCACCCCAACGTTAATTAGGGTGTCAGGAAAACAAGTGGAATAATGCCCTCTCCCCATGGTTGTTGCAGAAATAAGTTGTCATTAGTTGCAGGCTTGTGAGGCAGTCTAGCTTTATTTGAGTAAAAACAAAACAGCTAAAACAACAATTGTTTAAAAAGATTAAACAGAATCTATAAAATGTTTGGTTAAGTACTGGGGTTTTATGTTGAAATTGTATCTGCTAGACCTGCCAGTTTTGCAGCCTCAGTCCTGTTACTTTTGGTATCAGTAGCCCACTGGAGAGGAAGTAATACTGATACGGAAAAATATTTTCTCTCTGCCTCAAAAGTGGTGAGAAATGGTGAAAGAACAAAAAAAAAAAGAAAAGAAAAAAAAACTATGGAAATACATGTAGTATGTTAAGTTTTATTTATTTTGTAACTCTCCATTTCATAAGACGTAGAGGCAGATGTTGTATAAAGTGTTTGCTTTCTTTTCTACTTCTGATGCTTTATTTTTCTTTTTTAAAAATTTTTAAAAATATTTTATTTATTTTTAGAGACAGGGAGGGAGGGAGAAAGAAAGAGAGGGAGAGAAACATCAATGTGTGGTTGCCTCTTAAGTGCCCCCTACTGCAGACCTGGCCTGCAACCCAGGCATGTGCCCTGACTGGGAATAGAACCAGTGACCCTTTGATTCACAGGCCCATGCTCAATCCACTGAACCACCCAGCCAGGACTGTTACATTTTTTAAGCATGTATTTGTTTCATTTTTGACATGCAGAATCTTTTTAAGTCAAAATATTCTCCCTTTTAAAATTTTTGATTATTTTTAGACTTAAAACGTCTTTCAGAAATCAAATATTCACTTGTATTTTCTGCTCTGTTTTTATAGGCTGATGTTTCAAGACTTTTTTAAAATCTAAGATTAATAATATCACAGCCCAGGTACTGATATAGTCAAGATACAGAACAGATTCATCACTTAAGTTGCCCTTTTGTAGTCATACTCCCTTCCTTTCCCCAGCCCTACCAGCCTCTCCTTTAACTCCTAGAATCCACTAATATGTTTCCACTAGCTATAGTTTTGTCATTTCAAGAATGTTGTATAGCCCTGACTGGTGTTGCTTAGTGGATTGAGCATCATCCTGCAAATTGAACCAACCTGAGTTGGTTTGATTCCCAGTCCAGGTCTATGGTTGATTGATGTCTCCCTCACACGTCAATGTTTCTCTCTCTCTTTCTCCCTCCCTTTTCCTCTCTCTAAAAATAAATAAAATAATTTTTTTTAAAAAAGAATGTTGTATAAAGGAACTCATGCAGTCTTTTAGGATTGGCTTTCTTTTCACTTGCACGGTTCTCTAGAGATTTATCCAGGTTATTGGATATATCAGTAGTTCATCCCTTTTTGTGGCTGACTTCTGTTTTCATAGTGTGAGTGTACCACAGTGAGTTTACTGATGTAAACATGCATGTTTGGGGGTGGGTGGAGCGACATGCATTATCACGTTTTCATATTTTCCTTATAAAGACCTTATTTCTCAAAACTTTCACCCTTTTATAATAAATTATGCACTTTTATGAAAATTCATTGAGTTGTGAACTTCTGTGTACTTTCCTGTATGTTATACTTCAATAAAATATTTACTTGAAAATAGTAAGACATAGTTTTTTTTTCCCATGGTTTTTTACTTAGGTTGGATTCAGATGCCGAGGACATAGTACATCCTCAGAAAGAAGACAGAATTTGCAGAAGAGACAAGATAACAAGCAGTTAAACCCCAGTCAGTCTCATAGAAGCGACCCAAATTCTGAGTCTTTATATTTTGAGGTATTTTTTCACACTCTTTTTGAAATCTGTTATAGCAGAGGTTCCCTTTACAAAATTAATTTTCTTCTATTATAATACCTTTTATGTCTTAACATGTAACTGTTAGATTATAAATTATTTAGAAGTATTGTCTTTCTTTCTTTCTTTCTTTCTTTCTTTCTTTCTTTCTTTCTTTCTTTCTTTCTTTCTTTTTCTTTATTTTTAGAGAGAGGGGAAGGGAAGGAGAAAGAGAGGGAGAGAAACATAAGTGTGTGGTTGCCTCTCCTGTGCCACCAACTGGGGACCTGGCCCACAACCCAGGCATGTGCCCTGTCTGGGAATCAAATGGGTGACCCTTCAGTTTGCAGGCCAGCACTCAATCCACTGAGCCACACCAGCCAGGACTAAAAGTTTGACTTTTTTTTGTCTTGGTTGTATACAGGGTTGGGCAAAAGTAGGTTTATAGTTATAAGTAGGGTAAGTGGTTTATTCTTGTATTATGATGTATTATTGTATTATTTTCCATATGAACAGCTGTAAACCTGTCTTTGCCCTATCTTGTATAGTTAGTCTAACATTAACTTTATTAATTTTATTTCTATAAAATTTTGCATGGGTATTCATCATTTTGAGATAACATGTAGGAGTAGAACTTGATTTTACGTGGATTTCACTAGTATAAAATTTTCTTCATAGTTTTTGTTATGTTCAGTCTTTTTGTTGGGCTTTTCAGATTTGAATAAGTTGATCTAGTTCATTTGTGCTGCTTGTTAGGAGAGTCTTGGAGAAAGAAGAAAAGTTATTTTATTTTCTCTAACAGGCAGGAAGTTTATATTCTGATTGCAATATTTCTATTTATTCATCTAGTTGAAGGCCTATTTGTATGTGTGAAAGTAAGGTACTCTGAAGGATACATTGAAGTGAATAAACGTATTAC
This sequence comes from Anoura caudifer, assembly GCA_004027475.1. Lineage (NCBI taxonomy): Eukaryota > Metazoa > Chordata > Mammalia > Chiroptera > Phyllostomidae > Anoura > Anoura caudifer. The sequence continues at coordinate 138,087 of PVKU01004137.1, forward strand.
ACTTATGGAGGTTGCTTTGTAGTAGAGAATGTAGATACATATACTCCTAAATATTTGCTTGAGTGTGGTTGGAGTTCAAAGGAGAGACAAGTCCCTTTGCACTCATGGCAGGGTAGGAAAAACATTTGGGCCCTGGCAGTTGTGGCTCAGTGGATTGAGCTCGGGCCTGGAAACCAAAAGGTCACCAGTTCAATTCCCAGTCAGGGCACTTGCCTGGGTTGCAAGCCAGGTCTCTAGTGCCAGGTGCATGACAGGCACTACACATTGATATTTCTCTCCCTCTTTCTCTCTCCTTTCCCTTCTCTCTAAAAATAAATAAAATCTTTAAAAAAAAAAAGAAAGAAAAACATTTGGAATAGATTTGAAAGAATGGGTTGTGTCAAGATGCTGAACAACATCCCAGATAACTCATTTGAGTAAATCGTTTTTATTGGGTCATAGTTTCTGCAAAATAGGTTAATAGATGAAGATTAAGCTGGAAACATGCTTGAGCCCAGACGCTAGAGATGAATGTTATACTGGATAAGCTTGGTAATTGACATAATAGACTTGAGAATGCATCGTAATTATTTTATCAAAAACGGTATGTGTGGCAGATTTATTACTTGCATTTAACCATGTGATTGGTTCCAAACTTACATTTAGTTAAAGATACTAGAAATAATCTTCAATGTAAAGGAGGATATTGGTTAAGAAATTACTTTGAATGGGAAATTTAAATTTTTCTTTATTTTTTTAACTTTAAACTGTGATGGGTATGTATAATAATACAGGACAGGTAATATATTAATGAACTTCATATTAAGCCATGTGTTTAAATTTTTTCCAAATTACCTGAAATGTGATAAGACCCTTTTTGTTGAATTTCTTTTCTGTTACCCTATCATATCAGGGTAGAATTATTAATGATAAAAGTTGAGTAGTAGATGAAGAAATCCAAAGGATGGATGTGTGTGGATATGTACCCATCCTTGAATAACTAAATTACCTATGTTTAAGACTGTAAATAGTTTAATATTAGTACTAAAAAAGTTATTTCCTCATTTTTTATTACTCTTCAGCATTTTAAAAAGTCTTTCTAAGAGTTTATTTCTTTGAACTGTTTTTATTTGAAATGTGAAACCTGCAGGATGAAGATGGATTTCGAGAACTAAATGAGAATGGAAATGCTAAAGAAGAGAATATTCAACAGAAACTTTCTTCAAAAGTAGTGAGTGACTCTTTTTTCAAAAAATATAAGCAAAATATGTGAACATCTTTTGAATTATGGCTATGTTGAAAAAAATGTTACAGGTAAGTATAAGGATGTGGGGCAGCATAGTATATAATGGTACCTTTAGTACTTTAATGTTTCTTTTCAACAAAGCCAAAACAAAGACACTGTCCTAGGAAAGTCATGTTTTCATTATGCATGAGAAAATACCATTAATTAAATGACATCATACAATACACAGTCCATGCTGAAACTTCCCCAATTGTTGCAAAAGTTCACTTTGGAGTTACTTCGTTTTCAGTCCTGGGTGCAGATGAGCATCACTTATTGCATTAAGCTGTTTTGTCTTTATTATTTCTCAGTCTAGAATGGACCCACCATCTCACTCTGTTGTTTATGACGTTGAATTCTTTGAAGAATCTAGTCTAGTGATTCTGTAGAATATCCCACATTCTTGATTGTCTTTTATTATTATCAGACTTTCATGGAATCACTGACAAATGATTTTCTCTGATTATTATAGTTGGATGACTTACCAGAAAACTCACCAATCAATATAGTTCAGACTCCAATTCCCATTACAACCTCTGTTCCTAAACGTGCAAAAAGTCAGAAGAAGAAAGCTTTAGCAGCGGCCCTTGCCACAGCTCAAGAATATTCAGAAATAAGTATGGAGCAAAAAAAATTACAGGTACATATATTCATTTTTAGGAACAAATGTAATAGTTTATTCAGTAGACTTGCAGTAAGGGAGAGGAGTGACAAATGCAATCATCTTAAATTGCCACACTTTCATACAAAAAAAATTAAATTTTTTTTTTTGTTCATTTACCTTGCAGGAAGCTTTATCAAAGGCAGCTGGAAAAAAGAGTAAGACACCTGTGCAGCTAGACTTGGGGGACATGTTAGCAGCTCTGGAAAAACAACAACAAGCTATGAAAGCACGGCAGATTACTAACACCAGGCCTCTGTCATATACAGGTGATACCGTTACTCTGAGCAGTTTGCTATCTGGCTTTGGTTAATTTATTTTGGATATTGTTAATCTAAATAATATGTCCGTGAAAAAAATCCAGAGTCCTATCACCAGCTCCTCTCCTGCTACCCTAGTAGCCCCATTGTACTACACTATAGTATCCGCTTACTTATCACCAACCCTTCCTTTCCCTTAACCCCAGTCTCTTTTACAAGGAGTGATCTTTTTAAATATAAGCTGCCTCTTAAGGCCCTGGCCAGTGTGGCTCAATTGGAATGTCATCCTGTAAACTGAAAGGTTGCTGGTTCAATTCCCAGTCAGGGTACATGCCTCGGTAGTGGGACAGGTCCCCAGTAGGGGTGCACAAGAGGCAACCACACATTGATGTTTCTCTCCCTCTTTCTCCTTTCTTTCCCTTCTCTCAATAAATAAACAAACAAACAAACAAGAAAAGCTATATTCAGAAAATAATAAACATAAATGACTTCATATATGATAGCATTTGGACTGGTTTTTGAAAGGAGAGGAGGATTCTTGACCAACAGAAATGAGGTTAATCTCTAATCTGTCACCAGTATTTAAATTGAGAGGTGTTAATTACAAAGAAATCAACTTTCTTGGGAAGCCCCAAAACAGGATGAAATGATGTTAGAGAAATGCAAAGATTGTAAGTCATTGATAGTTTTTTTTTGTTTGATTGTTTTTTCCTGATGGAATGCACAAGCATATCAAAGATGACTCCAAACTCTCTGGCTTGAAGAATTGTGATAGTGGTAAAGGCTGTAATGATACCTAACAAAATAAGGATCATGAAGCTAGGATTCTGTTGGGAACAGTGGACTCTGGCCTTGTTGTATTGAAGTGCTAGTTAAAGAGATTCTGCTGGTTCCTATGTAACTTTTAGTTATGTATGTATGTGCAGTTTAGATTAGAAGTCAGTGCATTTCAAATAGAGATAGTTGTAGCTGTGGGAATATTAATAAATAAGATTGTTGGGGATATAAAAGTTAGAAAAAAATATCTTCAGGGATAAAGCCTTGCGGAATGCTCAGATTTGAAGGACAAAAGGAAGAAGAACCAGAGAAATAGGTTTGAGGAAGAGTAAGAAACTAGGAGAGTGAGCCCTGGCTGGTTTGGCTCAACGGACGGACTGAGCGCTGGCCTGTGAACCAAAGGATTGCTAGTTGGACTCCCAGTCAGGACACATGCCTGGGTTTCGGGCCAGGTCTTCAGTAGGGGGTGCTCAGGAGGCAACCACATTGAAAATAGGAGAGTGTTAAGTTACAGAGGCAGACTTATAATTTTGGAGAAGAGGATGTGGTTTTGGGTACCAAATGGTGAAAAAAAGAATAGAATGAAGACTCAAGAATGAGATTTGGCAATGGCAAGGTTATATGTGATCTTCACAATAGCAGTTTCAAGAGAGTGGATAGGACAGAGGCCAGACTGCAGTAATTTGTGAAGTGATGAAGAGAACACAGATTACTGAGAATTTTAACAAGGAAGGAAAGGGGAGTGATGGTACCTTAGCTTGAGGGGAAGCCATTCAGGACAAGGGTTTTACTGATTTGCCTGTTTGGTTTTTTTTTTTAAGATAGAAGAGATTTTAATTTTTTTTTTAAAGATGTTATTTATTTATTTTTAGATCAAGGGGGTGGGGAGGGAGAAAGAGAGGTAGGGAAACACTGATTGATTGCCTCCTGTACACACCTAACCCAGGGACCTGGCCCACAACCCAGGCATATGCCCTTACCAGGAATTGAATCGGCAACCTCTGAGTTTGTGGAAGGACACCCAACCCACTGAGTCACACCACTCAGGTAGATAGAAGAGATTTTAGTTTCTCTGGGAGTTAGGGGAAAGAGTTGGGAATTAATAAGGAACTTGGAAAGATGTAAGTGAGAAGGGATGGAGCAAGATCCTCAAGGAATTAATCCTAAAATGGGATTATAAACTCAGGTGGTTGGTGGGCTTTGGACAGGGATAAGGATGTCTGTTGCCTCCTCTCAGATGGCTTGTGAATTTATATTGGATAGTATTGGGTTGGCCTAAACATCCATTATGTTTATTCTGTAAAATAAAAGACATATTTTTTATTTTCATGGATAACTATTGATTTGGATATTTGGAGTATGTCAGCTATCTCCCTCTATTGGCTTCTAGTGGGTAGAGGCCAGGGGTGCTGCTAAACATCTTCCAATGCATCAGATGGCCCCACAGCAAAGAATTATTTGGCCAAAAGGTCAATGGTACCGAGAAACCTCACAAACCACTTTTGATGCATTTTACCGGTCACAGCACCTTCACCACAAACTGCATAAATCTTCTTTTTGCACTTAAGTTGTGTTTACCTTTCTTGAAATAATAAAGCATATTTGCTGAAAATATTGTGCATCTTCTTCCATCTTCAGTATTAAAATGGCTGCACAAAAATTCAACAATTTTGATGTTAGTTTTTTAAATGCATACAGATATGACAGCTGTCACAATACAGTCTCACAAAATTGTTTTCAATGAAGTTAAAGATAACTAAGCACTACTAGACTCATCATATGGATAAAACATAACAGACTTTTTGGGCCAACCCAGTTACCTTCTCAGAGCAGAAGCAGGAAAAGCTTGTCAGAGTGAGAGGTTTGAGATTAAAGATTTAGGACTGCTTAAGGATTTGGGGGTAGTCACTGGAGAATGTAGTGGGGGGGAGAGGGGCTCATTCTCTGACAGACTGGAATGAGGAGAGGAGTGAGAGACTATGTGAAAGGGTGATTCTCACATAAGGCAGATTCAGTAAAATGAGGGGACATGCAGGGTTCTCAAATGTCAGAAGTGGAACGATTCTTATTGGAAACCAGTTGCAAGAATTGAGATGGTTGATGGTTGCTGCAGTAGAGTAGAACTAACAATTTAAATATCGCTACTTTGGATTGCTGAATTAATTAATTGCATTGGCTTTGTCTTTATTATATGGAGACTAAAAGAATGGGTCAGAGCTGTACTGAGGGCATGTGCTGCTCTGACAATTTGATGTCTGGTTTTCCACAGGAAGAAGATGTCCTCGTGTTTTAGATTTAGCATTGGAAAATTTCTAAGTATGGAGAGTTGGCTGTAGTAGTAAAACTAATGTTCTTGTTTGTTTTTAGTGGTCACTGCAGCTTCTTTTCACACTAAAGACTCTACTAACAGACAACCTTTAACCAAAAGTCAGCCCTGTTTGACATCCTTTAATTCTTTGGACGTTACTTCCTCTAAAGCAAAAAAAGGAAAAGAGAAGGAAATTGTAAAACTAAAACGGCCCACTGCACTTAAAAAGGTAAAGCAAAATCTGGGATGTTTATTTTACAGGATAAATAAAGGTTTAAGTCTGTTTTGCAAAAGTAATGTCATGTATTTAGCCAACAGATTATTGTGAAATGTTCATGGGCATCATCGTAAATGCCGTAACTAGTTAATTTTAGATTGGGGATATGTCATCAGCATCTTGCATATCTTTTTGTGTTGAACAGGGCTCTAGAGAATGAATTTTTTTCTACAGGAGGCTCTTTTAAAAATTTAAAACATTGAGCACCCAAAGCATCAGACACTAGGAATGAGAAGTTATGGATTCTAATACTAATTTCAGTGCTTGTTATGTAGTTTTAGGCAAACCGTACCATCATCATCTTTATCTAAGGTGATAAATAACAACACTGCTCTATTTAACTCAGTGTCGTTATTAAAGGGAGGTAATCCTGTCCAAGTAATTGAAGACTGGCAAATGTAAGTCTAAGGGAACTGTATGACCCAGTTTCCAGAGTTTTTATTTCATCCATTTTCACGTGAAGTCTGGGTTTTGCGAACCAGTGTGAAGACTGAAGTAGATGTGGTAGATAGCTGTAGCATTACAGAGCATAATTGCCTCTCTTTATTTTGGATATAGTACCTCCAGCTATGGTGACTAAAATTACATTTAACTTTTTGCTAGTCAGTGTTTATGTAGCAAACTAAACACACAGCCATCCAAAATCCTCATGTCCATTTTTAAGTGAACCATTGTATCTATGTAATAGTGAACATTTTAATTATTCAATGAATACTTAAAGAGTGATCAGTAATTAAAGACTGGTAATGACTTTTAGGTTATTTTGAAAGAGAGAGAGGAAAAGAAGGGCCGTTTAACTGTGGACCACAATCTTTTGGGATCTGAGGAACCAATAGAAATGCACTTAGATTTTATTGATGATTTGCCACAGGAGATTGTTTCCCAGGAAGGTAAGATTACCCCTTTCCCCTTTTCATGGAATGGTGTAGAGTATTTTACTTGATAGGTAAGCTATTACTAGTTATTCTCCTAATTGGAGGATTTGCTTTATATTTAGTTTTGAGAGTGGTTTCTCTTAAATATACTTTTGTAGGACTATATGTAAAAAGCAGGGAACAGTGTTATATGGTAGGTTTTGGGCATTTTTGAGAATTTGTTGATCCTGAACAAATCCTGAATTTGTTGTAAAGCTTCATAATTATAACCTCACCTGTGCGTCCTCTGCAACTATTTCAGTTCTTTTCATTTTGTTTTATATCTGGAACACTAGCTCTCCTTCCTCACAGGACTATTTTTAAGTGAGTTGTTTTCTTGATTGTCTTTCTTGGCTTTCATGAATTAATGTGTGTGGCACAATGAGTAGAGAATTACAAAGCCTGTCATAGTACACAATCTAATTGGTCACTGAGATTCAGCCCCATACAGTTGTCAGCATTTATGATTCCAGTTGGGACCTCAGCAAAACTATAGATTCCTTCTAAAATTACACTGCTGTGGAAGAAAGATTTTAGGAAAGACCTGGCAGGTCCCTTTTTCTGCTGTTACATATTTATTCCTCAATATTTTCAACCATTCAAGTCTGATTGATATATAGATTAAGTAGCAGTGTTCCATGGGGTTTAGAAAAATTAATTTACTTCTGAGGATTGTTCAGCTAGGACATACTTGGTTAGGATTCCCCTTTACTCTAAATTAAATGTCATTGCTTTTGTATTTCAGCATATTTACCCATCTTTTCATTCAGAAGGTGTTTATTGAATACTTGCTGTTTGTACTTCAGTAACTGCGGTGGGAATGGGAAGGTCAGAAAATATAAGTAGACTGGTCTTGCTACAAGAAGTTTATCACTTATGGAGATAAGCAACTATACGTGTAACTGCTAATTAATGGACTGAATCTACAAATTCAAACTCATATCCCGACTTCAAGTGTTCAGGAAAGAAGTAGTAACTGAAAGAGGCAGTTGAGTTAGGTGGCTTGTAAAAATGCAGCTGCCTGAGCACAGAAGAAAAGACCAAGGAAGAGAAACAGGGATGGTGCCTGGAGTGGTGTGGAGAGAATGAGTGAGGTAGAACCCTCATTGCCAGAAGCAATGGGAATTTTTATACAGTTTTAACAATGATTTTCTAAGAAATAGGGGGAAAATAGAGATGAAGCAGATAGGTAATAGGATCATTTAGTGTAGAGACTAATGCCTTGTTCTTCCATTTAAATCCTCTAGGAATATATGTTTTAGATAATTTGGACTTCTCTCTTCTGTGGAGACCTGTAGGTCATGCTTGATTTTTTTTTTTTTAAGTATATTTTGAGAAGGTAATAGGAAGAATTCATTTTTATAGAGTATGTTATATAGAGTAATCAAGAAATGTTCTCCACAGTGTTAGCTTGTGGAGAATTTAGAAGTGATACAAAAGACAACTGTCATTCTAAGTTGTACTGATTGTATTGATTTTAATAGAGTTTTTCAGCATTGGAGGTTTCTAAAGTCTTTACTCTCACCCCACATCTCTGCAGATACTGGACTGAGCATGCCCAGTGACACTTCGCTCTCTCCAGCAAGTCAGAACTCTCCATACTGTATGACACCTGTGTCACAAGGCTCTCCAGCTAGTTCTGGGATAGGCAGTCCGATGGCATCTTCAACAATAACCAAAATCCACAGCAAAAGATTTAGAGAGTAAGTGTTAGTCTCATTATTGAGGTCGAATAGTTTAAGTACCTTGGTTGTAGTCTGAGTATAGTATTGTCATTGTTACTTGGTAGGTTGAGCAGACAAAATACTAAAAGACCTTTACATTCAAGATTCTGTTTAATAGCTGGTTTCATGATATTTAAATCATTTGTCTTCCATCAACCATCAGTGTTCATGTGAAAATGAGTGGACTGTAAATAGACTTTTTATGTCAGATAGTGTTTATAGCCTGGAAATTTGGCCTCTTACATCTTATATATAAAATGCCAAACTATGAGGTTTTTCTCTCTTCAAGTGCTTCCACTGTTTGTTTATATTATTGGCACTTCAAAAAAAAAATCCTATAACCAATTCATACCAAGTTTCTAGGACCCTGTTATATGAAGTGAACCTATTACACAAAGCTATTTGTTTTTGAGCAGATATTTCTTAAGTTTTCAGTTGCCCATCGGTGAATAACCTTGAAGTGACAGTTACTGCTCTGAAGGATTTGGGGATTTTAACATTTGTGCAGATGAATTAATTTTACCTTTAAAAATGACATGTGAACAAATCTCAGGGTGAAAGTAAAATCTGTGTGAATCCAAAGCACATTGGTTTGTTCTGTTCTTTATACTGTTCTTTTGAGCAACTACTTCTTTCCCTGATTTGGGGAGTTAATAAATATCAAGTAATAGAGGTGAAGCAGAGGAAACTCTCAGAGAATAAAATGCTATAAACAACTTAGGGCAAAACAGAATGAAGAAAATTGCATTTTTGATGTTCTGTTCTTCAATTTTGCATACTTTAAGTAGTAAATCTTTCCTCAGTCTGTCTTGTTTTATCTTCCCTTCTGAAGTAATGTCATACTTGTACTTATTTAAACATCTTTCACATAAACATAAAAGAAAAAAATCCCAAAGCAGAGCTCCCCCACCGCACACATCTACACACAAAGGGAAAGCCTAGATTTGTTCACTCTATAATGTAATTTAGAAGTAGAAATTTGCTTATTCCTGGTTATTCCTAGATTAGAAATTATACCAATTTTCCTTGTTAAGTACTTGCTAATGGTAGAGATTAGGGATTAGAACTAGAAAAGTAGAGTACATTATGAATAAATAGCTGTGAGCAGGGTGATCCAGTTGGTTGGGCATTGTCCTGGAAGCTGAAAGGTCGCTGATTTGATTCCTGACAGGGCACACCACTGGGTTGCAGGTTTGGTCCCTGGTCAGAGCGCGTATCAGGCACCTGATTGATGTTTCTCTCTCACGTTGATGTTTTCTACCTCTTTTTCTCCTTCCCAACCCATCTCTCTCTAAAAATAAATAGAGAAAAGTTTTTAAAAAATATATAAACAAACTCGGATGACTTCCTTATTCCTGAAATTAAGTACTATAGTGGTCTCACACTTCCTTTCTATTTTTTTGCATTGTAGCCACAATATATCACAAAGAGCTTCATTTGGTTGCTTTGCCTCATGTGTTTTGGCTTTAATTTAATTACTGAGTTTATCCCCCATAGCTGTAGATTCTTGGAGTTAGAGGGACCTTTGAGGCCATCTTAGTTAACGCTGTGTTGAGGAAAACAATGCCCGGAGATTGTAACTTACCCAAGAGTAGAGGGTGAAGTGTTGGCGTTAGGTTATTCAATAAGCATCTGCAAAGTTACATTTCTTTCCTACTAGAAGCATCTTTAATATTCATTGGAATGAAATAACCTTATATCTCCTTACCAGAAACGTTATTTGTTTTTTTTTTTTTTTATCTAATTCACCAGGCTAACATTTGATTTATATCCTTTGGACTTTGATAATTGGGAGTTTGGATAGTATTTCCCTGAGGTTGATCTACCTGTTATGTAAAAGCCAATTTGTTTTAATTCAGAAAAACTCTTCTGTTTTTCTAATTGACTAAAGGCATAAAAGATTTTAAAGATTTAATTTTTTATGAAAACCTCTTACTAGATCTATTTTCTCCCAAAGTAATTTTATAATTACAGAAAAGTAAATTAGAACAAACTGACTTATTTTTGGTTTCCTTTACAGGTATTGTAATCAGGTTCTTTGTAAAGAGATTGATGAATGTGTGACTCTTCTTCTTCAAGAGCTTGTCAGTTTCCAGGAGCGCATCTATCAAAAGGACCCTGTAAGAGCAAAAGCAAGGAGACGGCTGGTTATGGGGCTGAGGGAGGTTACCAAACATATGAAGTTAAACAAGATCAAGTGTGTTATAATTTCTCCTAACTGTGAAAAAATCCAGTCCAAAGGTATGAATTTTTCACTTGAAATGTTTTGATACTTATTTAGAATAATTGAATTCAAAATTCACACAGTGAATTCCACACAGTGGAATTCATATGACTTAGCAGAGTGTAGGTATAAAACATAATATTGAGCATGAAGGAAGAAAATCTATTTCAGTACGTGAAATTAAATAATAAAATTGAGATTGGACTGTAAAGAAAACCCCTACCTACAAATACTGGTGAAGGAGGTAAGTTGGGCCAACTGTATGTGCCCTCTGTTGTAATGAGAGTAGGGACCAGCGAGAGTGCACTTTTTTACCTCTGCAAATACAGTCTACTTTTTTATGTTACCTTTCTTTGAGGGCCCTCTTTTCTTGGTTATGGTGGAGAATTGCCTCTCAGAAACCAGCAGTTAATACAGAGCTTCTTGCATGAGCTGGCAAATAAGTACTTTGTACTATGTTGTGTACCCTTATTTGTCCTTTTTCATGAAGTGGCTACTTTGTGTAGGCAGATGCATCAAGTAGCAGTACCAGGCATGTTCTCCATTAGGGGAGCAATATCAGTAAAAACAGTAACATACAATATTAATACATGTGATAGATTGCTACTTCCACTGAGAGATTGGCTAAAGGAATCAGCCACTATTAACAATTCTCATTAACTTCTTTTAACAAGTGTTTATTGTATTGAAATTTGATTCCTTCTACACTAAATCCTATGGAGAGAGAAAAATACTAGGAATTTGGAATTTAATTGGGGAGAAAGAAAATGTGTCCATATGTAGTACAAATTCAAAGAGGAAAAGGCGTAAGTGCCACAGGCCTTCATAGAATCCTTTGTTTTATGCTTTAACTATTGGGTGCCAAAGTAGTACTATTTGGGAAGTATTAAAACCCCTACGTGTGCGCTTACTTTCTCAGGTGGCCTGGATGAGGCACTCTATAATGTTATAGCCATGGCACGGGAACAAGAAATCCCTTTTGTGTTTGCCCTGGGAAGGAAGGCTCTAGGACGCTGTGTGAACAAGCTGGTTCCTGTCAGTGTAGTGGGAATCTTCAACTACTTCGGTGCTGAGGTAAGACTTTGGGAGACATACCCTTCTTTGCCTCCTCACCTTTCCCCTAGACAATATATTTTCTGTTGGCTTGTGCCGGTGCTGTGGTTAAGCATTTAAAGAAGTGAGATGATGACTGTCCAAGAATAAGTGGAAAACTCTTGAGTATTGTATTTCCTTTTTTAGTGTTGAATCCTTTGTATAAGCTAATCCTACAGTATTTTTAAAAGGTTTTTAGCTGCTATTTCTGCCACAGTGTTTTTTTTCTTCTGGGTTCAACTATGTAATACTTGATCGCTTATTTAGCTTATTAACATATAATGTTTTAAGACTTTTATGAAGTTGATCTGCAGTATTTTGTGACAACACTGATGGACTATTAATAAACTCTACAAGAACTTTAAATACCACATTTAGTGACTAGTATCGAATCAGGAAATTTCCTCAGTCTTGTGAGAATTAAATAAGTTATATATGTAAGTTGCAGAGTATTTTATAAGGTTTTATGTGGTTGCCATGCCTTTTGGAATTTGTGCCGATTAAAAATGTATCTAATTCTGAAACAGTGGAGATTATTATTGCTAATAATAGGAATAGAAATTGTAACGAAAAATGAACCAGTCAAAAATCTCTTTCTTTTTAGAGCCTGTTCAGTAAGTTAGTAGAACTCACTGAGGAAGCCAGGAAAGCATATAAAGATATGGTTGCAGCAATGGAACAAGAGCAGGCAGAGGAAGCCTTAAAGAATGTGAAAAAGGCGCCCCACCACATGGGGCACTCCCGGAATCCCTCGGCAGCAAGCGCCATTTCTTTCTGCAGTGTTATTTCGGAACCCATCTCTGAAGTAAATGAAAAGGAATACGGTAAGTTGTTACATTCTATTTTAAATAAGTTAAATTTTGAAATAATTTTTTTCATTAAGGTCATTTGAAAATGACTTCATGCTACCTTTTGTTTTTATCTTAGTGATTATTCAAATTTTGCTCAAAATTTTAGTTTACAAAATTGCAGTAAACCCAGACTTTAAAAATTAGGAGACTGTTTGGGGCTGCGGCTTTCTGTGAGACCCTGAAAATTAGTCATATTTCCATAATCTTCAAAAGAAAGAAAAGAAAAATCCCAAAGGATTTAAAAAGCAAAATGTGTACCATACTCAAGACCTATAACTTAGTAAATTCTGGGATATTTTATTATAATATTTCATACTCTATACTAAAATTTTGTTTTTACTAAATAAACAAAAGACCTGAACACTATTCAAACTGAGCTTACAAAACCTAGACAAATGACACTCCTGTCAAATCTTACTGTAGTCAGAAGGAAACTGAAAAACATTTGTGTGATACAGTTAAAGTCACATTATTAACTGCCCTCTGTATCTTAGCAGGTCCCTTGCCTTTGAACTATAATACTTCATTTCTGTCATACTTTGAACTCTTAAATTCTCTACTTTCTTGAACCAGTTTCTTTTTTTTTTCTTTTTAAAAATATAGTGCAGCCTCCTCCCTCAATTGGTTTTTCGTCATTTCTTCGTTTCTCTTTTTAATCTATCTGAGAATTTACCAAATAGCTTGTTCACACCTAAAATTTAACATGTAGAAAACCAAGTCCTCATTTTCCTCCTTTCCTCTCACACTGTCGTTCCTGGTCTGTCTGTCACTGTAGGGAATGTTTGGGATGCTTTGATGATGCTGCAGACCGCCCGCAATATAGCAAGTTATTGCGGGTCCCTAGGAAGCTGTTGGTCCAACAGTGGGTGGGACTGGCTTAGAGGCAGCCGTGTTTCTTTGGCTGGAGTGATGCTAGTTGAAAATAAAGAAGGTAAAGTGCCAACTTTTTAAATGAGGTCACTTTATATAGTGATATGCCAGATCTCAAGGACAGACTGCAAGATAAATTCATAAAGCTATGGTTTTAGGTAAATGACAGTGATTTTCATTTGGGCACATAGAAAAGTTATGAAAAGAAATTCTCAAGAGATTTAGGAGATATTTTCAAAAAAACACCAGATTTTACGTGTTTAATAATTGAAGCCTTGGCTTTTTTACACTCTGCCTGGGGGACTTAGGCATAATTGGTTAATTCCTGGGCCTCAGATTCCTTTTTAGTAAAATGAGAGTTTTGTCTAGGTCATCTATAAAATTCCATTCAAAGTGAAAACTCTGTGAGCTAATGGTTGAATCCTAAGAAAGGATTTAGAACCTTAAAGATGAGCTAATTTATCAGGACACTAACAAAATTGAGTGGAAGTAATCATAATAACATTTAGAGCAAAGCATAAAGTTATTCTATCTGTATTGAATGTATTCAGCAACAAACAAAAGCCACTAATGTGGTTTAAGAAATTAAATATTTAATTATGATGCAATGTCATCAAGATCTCTGGGTCTTTCCTTCCTTCTCTTCTTTCATTCTCAGTCTGTGGGTTCTTATGCTTATCATCTCATGCGCAAAATAACTGCTGTGGCTCTGGGCAGCACAACAGTAGTCAAAAGCAGGAGGTTCAGGCAGTATGCTCCTAATATCGGTGAAGGGAAAATTTACAAAAGACTTCCCTTTTTGTTTTATTTGGCTAGAGCTAATCATGTCACTACTTTTAACCGCAAGTAAGGGAGACTTGGGCAAGAGAATATTTGGCAAAGGGGAATGGGACAACCATGATGGTATAGGAACTATTTTTTCATTCCCTGGGATTGGGTTCAAGTCCATTCCAAGTTTGGGAGTTCTGTTAGCCAGGAAGAAAATGGGTAATGACTGTTCAGTAGATAGCAAGCAGTGTCTTCTTGTCGTCCTGGTGCAAAATTTCTAAAACATTTTCTTCTGATTTCCATGTTTTAAAGTAAAAAATCCGAGAAAGAAGTGCTAATCATTGGTAGAATAGAAAGGCCTCTGTGATGGTCTAGTCCTGTTGACCTTTGTGTACCCCTGGTTTTCTTCACTTGTCTTTTCCTTCCACCTGAGTTGAGTTTACTTACGTGAAACCAAGTTTCAAACATAAATCCCCAAAAAACTGAATTCTTTGAGAACAGGAACTTGGCACATAGTGGGCACTTGATATACGAGGTCTCTCCAGAAGGTATTCATCCATGTAATATGAAAAATAGAGTTATTTATTGAAGAAGATACAAGAAAGATTGTACGTAGGACAGTGACCCCTCAGTCCCCTTCAAAGTGGGTACCTTTGGACCTCACACAGTTTTCTCCCAGTTGCTGTCAGCTGCCCCATTGTATTTTCCTGAATCTCAGTGACAGTCTGAAATCTCTTCCATTTCAAAGGTGATTTTAGTTTTGGAAAAAGGCAGACATTGCAGGGCACCAAATCTGTGCTGTAGAGGGTGTTGAGTCACTTGGGTGATTTGATGTTTTGCCAAAAAAATTCTATATAAGACTCGATGCATGAGTGGGTGTGCTGTGATGATGAAGCTGCCAGTCAGTCACCAGTTGCCCATAGCTGTGGCCTTCTGAGTCTCTGAATAGTTTCCACAGAAGAATGTTTAAGCTTAACGCAAAATTTGATGCATATTCATTGTTCTTGCTCAGTTATTTTGTATGCGATGGCCACACAGTACATATGCTCATTCAATGGCATCTACCACCCCCACTAACTAGTATACACAAAGTTGCCATTGTTCACACAAGTGCATTCCAGTACACTGTCCTTGGCTGCCAGGTTACATTGATGTCCCACAAATCGTTCTTGTTACATTAACAATGACTGGACTTTTTCTAGACAGACCTTGTATAATAATAGCTCACTTACTGAATTCTTACTGTGTGCTAGGCTCTTTTGTCAGCACTTGACAATTATTAAGGCATTTGATCCTCTGAACAACCTTATGAGATAAATATTGTATCACATTGTATAGATGAGGAAGCAAAGACAAAGGGAAATGAATAGCTTGTCACAGGAGTAAGTTTGACTCTGGAACCTGCACTGTTAGCCACTGTGATGTTCACTTCCTGCTTGTTGAATGAATTCTCAGTAGGACCAAACAGTAGGTATTCGGTAAGCAGTTATGAGGGGAGGACAACCTCGTTGTCCAGTCCATTCATCCTGAGTTTCCTGCTCATTCTCTGCCACCACTTCTTCCTCTGTAGGCTCTTGAACTCACTTGCTTGTTCCTCTACCATATAAATGTTATATTATTTATAATTAAATAATTATACAATTATTTAGGATGGACAGCTTGCTTGTGCGTGCTGACTGAAGGCAGAAATACACCTTATCTCCCTGACAGACCCACTAGTGACTGGAAAGTTTTAAGAAAGATGATATTACAAAGCACCAGTAAACAGAACAGAAAAGCATAGAAGGGGTTAATAAGCAAAGAAGAGTTTTACTGAGTAAGTTTTGCTAAAATAAAACATTCAGAAGCAGGGTAGGTTCGGATCAGTACTATTTCCAGATTTGTTGAGATTGTTGATTCTGCCTTTGACTTGTTTCCTAGTCTGTTCTTCAAGGGGAACTTCTGGATGTTCTGTTCTGGCTTTACACTGCCTGCATTCAGCACTTCTTTGCGCCTCTATCTCCATCCTCCAGTCAGATTGCTTCTGTCCCCTAGAGAAAGATGGCAGGCACTCTTACACCTGCTGTGTTTCTCCCCACTGTGTTTATATGTTTGCATGTTCATCAATTGTTGATCAAGCTTCACCTACTACTTTAAGGTGGGAGCCTTGGCTTTCCCAGGTGGGTATGTAATCTCAGTGGCTCTTTGATCACTGGAACAAGACTCTTGATGGCTAATTGCAGGGTTCCTTATCTCTGCTTCTAAAGCCGTATCTCCCTTTCCTCCCCAAAGGATTGCTTTCTGCTTAACCTACCTAGTAGGTAAATGCCCAAGACTAAGTCTTCAGAGAGCTCAGCCCTGCTCCGTCTACTGACCTCTTCCATTTTTCCTGTTCCTTGACCCATTGTCAGGGAGGAGGTGGGACTTTTCCAAGACTCCAAGGGAATCCTTGCAGTACTTTTGAAGGAGGAAAAAATTGTTGGAAGGATATATAAACATGCAACTGAAGTTTTTAAAAATGTTATGTTTTAAAACTCTTTTAAAAGTTTCTTTATGCATGATGCAAAAAAATGAATATTTTTTCTTTTTTTAATAATATATTTTATTGATTATGCTATTACAGTTATCCCAATTCTTCCCCCTTTGCCCTCCTCCCCCTGGTATTCTCATTTCCTCCTGTAAGCTCCCCCCTTAGTTCATGTTCATGGATCATGCATATAAGTTCTTCGGCTTCTCCATTTCCTATACTGTTCTTTTTTTTTTATTATATTTTCTTGATTATGCTATTACAGTTGTCCCATTTCTCCTCCATCATTCCCCTCCACCCTACACACCCCCTCCCACCCACATTCCCCGCCTTAGTTCATGTCCATGTGTCTTAAGTTCTTTAGCTTCTACTCTTCCCACACTATTCTTACCCTCCCCCTGTCTATTTTCTACCCACCATTTATGCTACTTATTCTCTGTACCTTTTCCCCCTCTCTCTTCCTCCCACTCCCCTGTTGCTAACCCTCCATGTGATCTCCATTTCTGTGTTTCTGTTCCTGTTCTACACATTTGCTTAGTTTGCTTTTGTTTTAAGTGTGGTTGTTAGTATCTGTGAGTTTGCTGTCTTTTTACTGTCATATTTTTTATCTTCTTTTTCTTAGGTAAGTCCTTTTAACATTTCCTATAATAAGGGCTTGGTGATGATGAACTCCTTTAACTTGACCTTATCTGAGAAGCGCTTTATATGCCCTTCCATTCTAAATGACAGCTTTGCTGGGTAGAGCAATCTTGGATGTAGATCCTTGCCTTTCATGACTTGGAATACTTATTTCCAGACCCTTCTTGCCTGTGAGGTCTCTTTTGAGAAATCAGCTGACAGTCTGATGGGAACTCCTTTGTAGGTGACTGTCCCCTTATCCCTTGCTGCTTCTAGAATTCTCTCCTTCATTTTAATCTTGGCTAATGTAATTATGATGTGCCTTGGTGTGTTCCTCCTTGGGTCCACCTTCTTTGGGACTCTGAGCTTCCTGGACTTCCTGGAAGTCTATTT